>MNPI01022709.1:0-41245 GCA_015888305.1 Antheraea pernyi | reverse complement strand
TATATGTATGTATTTGTGTTATATTGTTCGTTTATGTTTTTTGTGTTTCAAGGTGAATTACTTATTTCATATCGATTCTTGATTTTGTTTCCTTAATAACTCACGAAATACATTGAGAACATATTATAGTTCGATATTTAAGTAACATTTCTTCAAATATTACCTTTTTTATAGTAGCACGGCAAAATGACTGCACTGTGCCTGATGGTAAATACAGTACAGTCCAAAAACAAGGGCGACCACCGAGTATCACAGTCGGTCGCCGCTGTCATGCCGGCCTGCGAAAAGCTGGATATGCACAGGCTAATCCCGAAACGCGACCCGCAAAAGCGAATCATTATGATGGGTTTTTTCGCCATATACATGGTGGTTGCGACCCAGTCAGGCTGTAAAACCCTACCACCCCGTTTTCGCCATTGCCTCGTTCGTTATTCAGGAAGGTACACCACGTGCAGGTGAGGTTGGCTTGGGTGTCTCAAGTCTTAGATGTTACTTGACACCCCTTAAACCCCCGAAATACTACTACTAGTAGCAGTAACATAAAAAGCTATAAAACCTGAAACACATCAATTTCACCGGTAATTTTCAATTTATTACGACCTTTGGCTGATAAATTACGGAATCAACGGGAAAGGTATAATCAATGTGTTAGGAAAACAAAATTATAGAAAGGATGTTAGACCATGAGTTCAATACTTAATTATTGAAGTGTCTATACTAGAACTGGCATACATAATAACATACATATAATGTGGAAGGTTGTAGAGTTGTAGATGGAAATGTCACGTTAACCAAATATTAGTGGACGTCACTTTGCACTTCCATCTGGAATTGGTTAGCTGCTACCACGTCTCACTGCAACAAAATAACGTTTGATTTTATTTAAACGAGCTGAAGCTGAAATAGTTAAAATACCTTAACATAGACTTGATCAAATCCCATAAAACCGTTTTAAAAAAAATGTTAATTAATATATTACAAAGGAAAACTACCTACGAGTATAGTAGAGTGCAAGATTTTGAATAAAATAAGTATTATTATAATAGTAACAGTCAGCCGCCTCTTTCTTTTCCGATCGTGGCATTGTGTTGTGCTGTGGTTTATGTATTTCTGTCTTATTACTATTAAACTAATATTAGTAAATTATTGTATGTTAATGAAGATATAACTGTATAATATGTTGTATATGAAGTTGTATCATTTTGTTTTATTTTAGCGAAAGCTTATTTATTATGTAAGGGAAACACTAAGCTATCAACGCTTATTTATATTCCGGGCATATGTTTAGAATATTCAATATATATTTGTTTCTATTGAAACTCCACAAAAGAAGAATATAAAATTCCAACGTTACATTTAAAGTAAAAGAGGAAATATATTAAGAATATCTTCAAAAATATCGTTCACACTGTGTGTTTACGAGAAATGATAGCATTTCTGCAGTAGTCGCATCTCGAGAAACAGCTCTCTAACAGATTGTATCTCATTATAAAGGTGAAAGTGGTCCACGAGGAATTCTACAAAAGACGCCTTTAGTGGATTACACTTCAGCCATCGTAATGGCATTTTCATTAGTTTGTGTGTACTTTGTTCATGTAATATTTGTAATACTACAATCTCACACTTTATGAGCACCATCAAAATGGACGGGAATTAAATCCTCCTTTCATATCTTTAAAATAAATAGTTCTTAATATACCTTTACTTCACTTAAGGTCCAAATTTGGAACATGTTGCTTATTTTTTAATTCTGCCTTGATATCATCAAGCATTTTAAACTATTTTCTGCCCGCGACTTCGTCCGCGTGGAATAGTTATTTTGGGCTAACGTTAAACGCAGAAACGCGGAAGCTCTCAAAGGAAAAAAACCCCGATTTTGAAATCTTCGTCATTGGTGCTCTATGCCTTCCTCGATAAATGAGATACCTAAAACTGAAATAATTTTTGAAATGGGATCAGTAGTTCCTGAAATTAGCGCGTTCAATCAAACAAACTCTTCAGCTTTATATATTAGTATAGATAAGAAGGATCTTATGAGGATTTTTTTAATATTTGCTCAACGGTGATGGTGCAATTGAAATATGTCAGTACCATCGTCGACAGTTCACGTTGAGTTATAGGAAATGGACGCCATTTTGTTCTCTTACTCTATACCTAATCTTTTTGATAGATAATTAATCAACGGTTTAATTCTATTCAAAACAATTATTAGAATTGAGCAATATATTTCCTAGTAACGTAAGAGTACAATTTATAAAGTAATCAAATTAGAATAGTCCTTATTGAATTTAACACTTGAGAAAACAATTACGAACGTCAAAGTTACCGTCAGTTCGGAAAACATCTCTTCCATCGAGAAGAGCTCGTAACAGACAAACCGGGTAAGTCAATATTAGCATTGAATTCTAACCTTTGTTTTTCATATTTTTAAAGACTTATATTTCGACCTGAACAAAAAGTAATTATATACGCACGCTAAAGCAATATTTGGAAAAATCTAGAATACTACTAAGAATGCAAATCGAAGGTGTCTATACTTTTTAAAATTTTCTGAAAAATATTGTTGCAGGTATCTTGGAATAACTAATGAAATACATTTTAATTATTTTTAGAAATGCCTGTTTGTTTGAAAAAGCATATCTACTAAAGTACTGCGTTTACAATAAAACCTCACCAAAAATCAGAATAAGCATATCCTCGATCATCATTTAGTCTTAGTTTCATTAAAATCAGTTCACTCTATCAAAAGTTATTGTAATTTTAATAACGACGCGACTTAAGTACTAGAGAATAGTAGATAAGTAAATGGACTTTATACATAGAGATGATTTTATTAGTCATGTTTTTTTACATTAGGATCCACGCGGACGGAGCCGCGGGCACAGCTAGTCGCATATAAATTGGTAGACACAGATAAATGATATGTTAATTTGCGAAACCGGTATACATTGAAACCAGTTCTACAAATAAAATGTACTTCAAACTTCATTTTATTGTTTTGTTTTTGTTTAAGTTTTATATCATTCTGGAAATTGCGACCCTTCGTATATCAGATATATAAGCGAGTATCATATGAACATTTGTATATCAATACACAATTTCATGGAAAACAACCTTTTAGTAACCATTGGTATAACAATATATGACACAGTCAAGAGTAGAATGACGTCATTTTGAGCTGATGTGTCATGGTTTACACGTGGGATACGTGGGAAAAAACCCGTGAGAAAATACATTACCCCATGACATGTTAAAATGAAAAGCATTATGTTTAAATGCAAATTCTAAGATAATCTGGTGGTGCAAGAACACGGGTTAACAGAGATTTCTTTCATTTTTATTAAAATGGAACTTGAGCCGCGAGGCTTTTGTCCCGTGAGTTTATAATGAGTGCTCCGACACGCCGCGACCATCTTGTGTGAGAAAAGGCGACTTATGATTATTCAGAGAACTGGTAGTTACCTCTGTTTAACTTTCTGTTACTCGTATGATGATAAATGTTTATCGTTAGTTAAGGAAAACAAAAATGTGTAAAGGGATTATATTTTCCTATAACATGGAGTTGATCAAGCGTAATGTGAAGTGACATTTACGCCAGCGCCGGCATGATGTCAGCAGCTAACGATGGACAGTTTGTGTCTCGGAGATCGCCGTTATTTTAAGATTGTGCTTATAATCAGACAGAGTGCAGTCACTCTGCTGTGCTACGAAAAAAAAATACAAAGAAAAAAAATGAAACTAGATAAATTGTCACTTAATAATCATAAGTACAACTAAAAGGTTAGGTTAGTTGGAAGTAATTTTTATAATAACTGATCCACATAAACAAGTAATATTTTACTGATTAAAAATCAAGTTGAGAAACGTGGTCACATAGTTTTTATATTGTCAATACCACGCGTGGAGTCGAGTACGGTTCTAAGCTATAAATGCAAGACATTGGCCTTTTTCCAAAATGAAGTCTTCATAAAGTAATAGCGATAGATTGTTAGACATATAACGCAAATGTCACATCGTTTTGACGTATAAGATATCATACATAACTTCCATCCTTTCCTTTTGTCTTGTAACTATGATATACATTACTATACAGGATAAAATGAAAATGAGTATACTCGTTGATAATATTCAGTTGTATAACTGTAACACGCTGTCGCTCCAATAGCATAGACAGAGCGTTTTAATTTATAGAACACGTTAGAGTACACGTCGCGGTCGTAACCGAATGAAGAGTTGTGAAGCGCTCGTGAACATTTCAAACGAGATTTCAAACGTATTGCGTCTGATTGAATTAAAACAAGTTAAAGCCGCATTATTATTGTGACAATTCGCAATTTAAATTCACATTAACCTTTGTATACATACGGAATATTTTATTTTCTTGATTAAACCCTGTAATAATGTTATGAGTTGCTTCATCTCGCACCATTCCTAGAATAAAGCTACAAGTGAAAAAACAATCTAAAAAAAAGCGTGGAAAACTGTTCAACAAATTTGTTTGAAGTTCCAGCAGTAATTATGATGTTTTAAGACTCAATTTATAAAGTGGAAGCTTGAATTATAGTAAGTCTTTAGTTCAAGATTTTTCGAGATGGTATGGGATAAAAGGCGAATTATTATTGGTGATATATGTAATACTTTCCATTGTCAAATATCTTATTTTTACACTAGCTGTTCCCGCAACTCCGTCCGCGTGGAACATTATGTAAAAAACCGTGATTAACAAAGTCATCTGAATGTATTAAGTCCATATACTTATGTACTTTTCTCTCGTAGACGCATCTTCATTAAAGTTACAATAACTTTTGATAGATCGAACCGATTTTAATTAAACAAATACTGAATATTACGAGAAAATATGCTTATGGTTTTTTTGGTGATGTATTATCGTGAACGCAGTAATTTTGCAGTATTGCCATTCCAAACAAACAGACAGACATTTCTAAAAATGATTGAAATGTATTTTATTACATATTCTTAGAAACCTGCAACAATTTTTTGAAGTTATACTTCTTTTGGCGCGTTATGGGAAAATGATAAGAGTACATTTTAAAGATGCGCGCGCACACCGTCACCAAAAACTGACACCCTGAAGTTAGTTAGTCAATATTTTGTTTCTTTGTATTAAAACTTGCAATGTATTAAATACCTTTTTTCTAATGTTAGTGTCGTTTTTTCTACAAACGAAGAATAAGGCGACAGATAACATTTTTGAAAATATTTTTATCTTGTTACGCCAAAGAAGTATAACTTCTAACGCGTGTGCATATGTACACACACACTTTTTTGTAAAAAGTTATACACGTTATATATTAATTCTAATTATTATATATGTATAGGTGTATAGATAGAAAATAAAAATAAGACATCTACTACTAATAAACATGTATACATTAATTATTTTTATATGAATTTCTTATGAAGTAACGTCCTAAATATGATATTCAACACAAATCTATTAATAACTGAATCAACGACCATCAATATCGCTTATTCAACACCTGTACCGTCTCACTCGCACACAATACATCCGTTCCACCTCATTACACGATCAAATCGACGGGAAAGCCTGATATGAAACGATTATGTTACCTTCAGCACTATCTATACCCGCGTCACAGTTTAAAAATATGCCTTTGACGAAATAATTTTATTTACAAACGTTGAGTTTACTACAGGTATGTTGTTAACCTGTGTCCTTGAATATGATGCTCTATTTTGTTCCCGATGTTCCGTTTCTCGGTGAAATGTGCATTAAATTTGTGTACCGCGTGTTGTTAATGCATTCGTTCGTTAAAAAGATATTTGGTTTTGTATACTTGCTCTTTCTCAGTTGCTCAGAGTGCCACAGAACTTATATAGCGTCATTTCCTAGTACCTATAACGCTCCGGACATCATTTCTATATTAAATGTTTATATCATGATCTCCATATAAAATGCAAAATATCTATAGTTCTATAGTTATTATGAACTAGCTGTACTCGCGGCTCCGCACGCATTTTTTGAAATCGTATTAAAGAATTATAAAAATGTGAGACTATGTACAATTACAGAAATGCTCTTTAAAGACAATTGTAAGTACGATGCGCACGCCCCTAAAGGTAACATGTAACGCGTACATTAGATATATAAATACTAACAGCGTGCCAAATGAGGTTTATCATCAGCAACATATTTGGAAACTTAACCCACCATATAACTACCTCAGTGCTCACTTATACTGTATAAGGCACTAATGAAACAATAACTCAAAATATTATTATAAAGATGTACATTTACGTTACATTTAATAGATATTGCCATTATTATAATTAAGATTTTGTGACTATACAAAAAATAAACGCTTGTCTGTTCCGCAAGAAATTGTATAATGAAACTCTTTACGTAATACGTTTATAATTTAAGATCTTATTAGGAAGACCTCCATATCATTAAAGTTATTAATAATTATAATGTCGAATCGTAAACAATAAGCTGATAATTATTTATCTTATTAAAAATAAAGAATGAGTTGAAATCTTGCTAAATTTCATTCATACAAAGTCGCGGGTAACAGCTGGTGTAAAGTAGAATAGTCTCAATTACTTTTTATAAGGTCCGCTATCTGCCAGTGAAAGTCACGTGAAAATCGGTTTAACCATTTTGGAGATAGCACTGCGGGTGAAGCCATGGTTAACAGCTAGTATAAACAAAAATTGCTTGTATTAATTATTATAAGGTCAACTATCTGCCAGTGAAAGTTATCTGAAGATCGATCAAACCGTTTTGAACATAGTACTGCGGGTGAAGCCACGGCTAACAGCTAGTATAAACTAAAATAGCTTAGATTAATTTTTAATAAGATCAGCTATCTGCTAGTGAAAGTTATGTGAAGATCGGTTGAACTGTTTTGAAGATAGTACTACAGGCGAAGCTACGGTTAACAGCTAGTCTAAATTAAAATAAACTAAATTACTTAAAATGATGTCCGCTATTTGCTGGTGAAAATTTGGTGAAAATCGGTCCAATCGTTTTGGAGATAGCATTGAAGACCTAGTCTAATTTAGAGTAGCCAAAGAAACCCGCTGTAATTTCAGCTATGTGTTAGTGAAATTCCTGTCAAAATCGGTCTAGCCGATTCGGAGATTCCCCGGAACAAACTGACAGAAAGACAGACCGACAAAATTTTTAAAAATTGCATTTTTGTTATCAGTAGCGTGTATACTTTCGTACCCAAAAGTAAAAAAAAAATATTTTGATATTACATACAGACACTTCATTTTTATTATACGTATAGATGAGAGAGTTTGTAAGAATAGCAGAAGACTTGTTTTTCTTTCACGTAAAAGCTACTGAACAAATTTTGATGAAATTTTACACTACTTTTTTTTCTTTTTATACTTAATAGTTTTGATTTTTTGGCTTTGACCAGAATCTCATCAGATGTTAAATGTTGGTGTGCTTTAAGATGGTTCACCTGGAGGAGGACTGGCTCTGAAGTGCTACTGCGGGAACAAATCAACAGGTACTTGGCTACAGATTTGAGGGTGGTAGCTAGCGGGCGGCGGACTTACTGAAACCCTACCGTCATACTATGGTTTCATCATGATGTGTTCCTTCCCTGCAAGCTCCATCTCTGTTGCATGGATTCGAACCTACGTCAATCGCGGGAGTATCTGACACGCTATCAAGTAATCCATTATCGTTTCATATAATATAGCTTACTAGCGGACCTTCTGGACATTATGTCGCCCTGATAATAAAATAAATTTTATACCTAAATCTTTCTCACTTTATCTACTGGTGAAAACTGTCTAGGGGTGTAAGGGGTGTCGAATAACATCTAGGATTTGAGACATCCAAGCCAACCTCACCTGCATGTGGTGCACCCTGCTGAATAACGAACGAGGCAATGGCGAAAGCGGGGTGGTAGGGTTTTACAGCCTGCCTGGGTCGCAACCACCATGTATATGGGGAAAAAGCCTGTCATAGTGATTCGCTTCTGCAGGTCGCGTTTCGGGATCAGCCTGTGCATATCCAGCTTTTCGCAGGCCGGCATGACGGCGGTGACCAGCAATGGATAGTGTGTCACTCGGTGGTCGCCATTGTTTTTGCATTGTACTGTGCTTACCATCAGGCACAGTGCAGTAATTTTGCCGTGGTACGATAAAAAAAACAAAGCCCGAAAATCCGTTCAGTAATTTTTGAGCTTATCGCGAACAGACAGACAGACTTGGCAGAGGATTTTGTTTTATAATATGTAGTGATAGACCTGAATAACACGGACACTATAATCTGTAAAGATATAGTTTAAACTGACAAAAATATAACGATATGTGATTGTTATTTGTGAGTGTTAATTCTGAGTGCGCTACATAAACTGTTACAGTTACACAATACTAATTAATGTATGGGATCATAATTTTTAAAGACAGAAACGGACAGACGGTTGCTAGTAATTTTGTACAGCTCAAGAGATCGGTATTTGCTTATTAAACGTGCATATATCTAAAATTATAATCAATTCATTTTTTTAATTCTATACTCTAATACTTTTTGCATGTGGCTTGACTCGTGCCAATATATATAATACTAGCGGGCCCGGTGGATGTTGTCTCGCCTTGATAATAAAAGAAATCCTAAAAGTCAACTGCAGCGCCACCAACCAGGTCCAATTGTGAATCTGAACGATTCTTGAATCCACCTGAACACACAAAAAAATTCATAAAAATCTGTCCAGCCGTTTAGGAGGAGTTTGGTCACGTACACACGGACAGAAAATGATATATATATAAATAGAGATTTTGATAATAAAATACAGCCAAATGCTATTTGTTGAAAATGTAGGTTCCGCTAGCTCCGCATAAATAAGAGTCAACTATTTTTAATACATGAACATGCTCCAAGCTATATTTACGAGACATATACTTTGTGTTTGGCATTTCAAGTTGAGTTTACGCCTTTTATGCCCCGCTTAGTTACAATTTAACGGACTAACAATTATTATTTTTAATATCCATAATTCACATGAATAATAAAAATTGAATACTATACAGTCTCGTAGAAATTTATCGACGACAATACAACTAAAATTTTGTAATTTAACAAGCCATTCCGACTATAAATGTGTTGCGTCACACTGTTGGCGTTTTACGACGCGATTTGGCGTCGAAGCGAATAAACATCGATGAGACCAATAAATAAATTGTATTTCGTACCGCAAAAATACTTTTTACTGCCATCGGAGTGTTTGCCAAGCGATGCACTTACATTTGCAATTGGAGCTTAAGATGGCGACCAAGTCATAGAAAAACAAGTTATTAAGTTGAATTTCAAAACTCTTCAGAAAATATAGTAATTCGAAATTTTGATGGAATCGTATATCTAATAAAATCTGTGACAAAAGCGCATTTTTTTATTGTTATTTTAAATCTTAATATTTAAAAAAATACAGGATTTTGATTGACGGGCTTGAATATAGTATATCACTACATCTTATAAAACAAAGTTCTCTGCCACGTCTGTCTGTTCACGATAAGCTCAAAAACAACTGAACGGATTCTCAAGCGGTTTTCACCAGTAGATAAAGTGATCCATGAGGAAGGTTTAGCTATATACTTTGTCAAGGTTATTTTTATTATCAGGGCGGGATAAAGTCCGCCGGGAATGCTTTAAAAAAAATTTTTTTTAAGTTGTCGCAAGTTGCTTCTTTTTTACAAACTTTGTAGTTTCCGTACTTTTTCACTCCATAACCATTTTTTTTGTATTATTTTACGAACACATGATTTAGTAATCCTGAAATTGTTTGTAAATAATAATAGATACAATTTTAAAAAAACACGTAAATAAATATTTCGCGTTCTTCATTCATTTTATTAATAGTTTCACATTTAACTTTTTCAAGTATTCATCGAACAAATAAAATTAAACTTTTTTGTTACTTTTACTTTTGTTTTGTTAGAGATGTCGCAACAGCAAATCAATTCCAGGTGAAAATAGCAAAGTAACATTCGATCAAGGGCTCACACTTAATTTTTTGAAAGTCTTATTTATTATAAATTAAATTATATCGCGACTCTCTTTGAAAATGGACCATACGCTATGTATGAATCCTCGCCTACAGCGTCGCAAGCGGCTCACTCCCCGCCGACACTCGCGCTGCTGCCAAGCTTTCTCCGTACAGTATGTAACTCGCTCGGGTTTGTGTGAACTCGTTTTTGTGCCAGAATGAATGGAAACGGGCCGGAGAGGCCGTTTGGCCGTTTCACGGGTCGTTTAAAATTTTTACTGAATTATTTATCGTTGAATATGACGTTCAATTTTTTTTTCGAAATTGCAACCGGAACCTTTGAGTCATTGTATAATAAAGTTTCATTCGTTTGCATGGGAAATTTTTTATCGGAATGTTTTATAAAAGTCTTGTTCAAAATGTTGAAATATTTTTGGGGAGAAATCACGACAGTGTAAATAATGTCACGCTGCGATTTATAAATGTTATGAATTAAGCTAATAGTCAGGCAGATAAAAGTAGTATCTTCTCTATTTATAACAATAAATTTTCATATAACTGAAGCAGATTATTTTCGAAAAATATTTAACAGATTACTATAAAAGTTAACACACGTGTTTTTCTATGGATGAGTTTTTGATGCTATGGACTTTGTTATATCTCCCCACTAGATGACTCTTTAGAACATCTATTTCTATATCGTTCAACCTTCATTTAACTATTTATAACAATAAATAATAAAAAGTGTATACGGATCCGCGGGCGCAGCTAGTGATAACATTGAACTGAATAAAATGTAATGTCATTCTTAGTTAATTGTGACAACTGTACAAAAGTTTTAAAAGTATTAGCTTTTCTTGAAGGAAAACAATTTGTTACGGACAAACCGTGGAGCTGTGAATGTTTACTGATTTGGAGTAAGTATTATTCTTCTTAGAGTTAAAATTACTTCAGAATTTCATTTCAACATAGGTCTATATATACCTTAAAATATATTTTACAAATACGAATTCACAAGAATTGTAGTAGCAGTATTATTTTTATTGCACTGTGCTTTACAATTGATATAGTACCGTCATTTCTTTGTGCAACAATAAAAAAATATAGATTTTGTATTAATGTGATTATTTTCAAACTCTATGTAACTATTTGCTAAACTATTTATAACGTCGTGCGTTATAATGAAAACCTGTCTATAACGTAGAAATTAGTTCAATTTGGTTGGATCACCACAAAACCATTTATTTGTTCTCTACCCTCCGACAACGAAAACACTTTAAAACATTTTATTACATATTACATTTTATTTTTATTTTCCACTACAAGAAATTAGAAAAAGACATAAAGAAAGATTTTTGTTCCATTATTTTTAAAAGAAAATTTACTGACTTCATGTAGTTCAATTTGCTAAGACAATGGCGGCTTTACAACCGTCCACTCTGAACTCTTAATTAATTGTTAATTCCTTAGTTTCTTTGCGAGCGTTTTACAACAACAGCTTCGCTGGAAAAAATATAAAAGGGTTCTTTAAAAAATATATAACTCATAAATTTTATACTAAAAGAGAAATAAGCGACTATTGTTTTTTATTTTTCTTAAAAAACTGAGAGAAGAAACATAAAAATTTATGAACTCATTAGGTTTATAGTTCATAATAGAATTTTATTCCGAAGATATTAATTTTTTGCTTAAATTTTATAAAGAGATAGAATTATATTAGATTATTAATAACGTTTATGGCGGAGATAAATTATATTTTATTTTTATTAAAAACAATTCGAAATAGTTATATATATGTAATGTTGACTGCTTTGATTATTTCCACTTGTACTGATAAAATTTGAAAGCAAAACTACAGTTAGTAGTAGAATAAGTAATTTACGATTTTTAATAAACTAATTGATTCTGTTCCTTATAAAAATCCAAATACTAGATTTACTGAGTGTTGACCCTCTAAAAATAAATGAAAAAAATCCTATATATTTCGTAGGGAAAATTCATGGCTTCGACAACTTTGTACCACGTAAATACTAAAATAAGTTAGAAGATGAATATAACTCAAAAATGTATAAACAGCTTCTTGAAAAGTTTTCTTTTAACTGTAACGGTTGAGGTACATACTGTAATCTACAATCTATCTCGTATTTTATTACTTAACACATTTGATAGGTATTCTTAATATTGGCTTATTTTAATTCTTGAAGAAGTAATTTCGTGTTTTTTACGCTTCACGAAAAGTTTATCAAATTAAAAAAATCTCTAATATTCCGTAAAAGTTAGTTTTATGTCCTGTGCTTATCACAACAATATTATACTCAGTATTAGGAAGAAAAGTAAAAAAAAACTGGGAACAATTCACCGGTTTTAATATTCATTTCACAAAAGCCCAAAAAAATTTCGTGCGAAAATTTTATGGCTACTTATGACAGGTGACGTCACGAGCGCCATTATTGCGTCGTAAGTCACGGCGGCGGCCATTTTAATTCGTTCATAAAGTGAGCATACATCATGTCCGTGCAACGGTACCGCATAGCACAAATCGAATTCTTGGCTCGCAACAGTCAAATTTAATACAGAGAAACAATTCTTAAAAGTACCATAATAAATACGTTAAACGACATATTAAGTAAGTAAAAAGCAATCAATTAAATGGAAAAATATTACTGTATTATAAAGTTCAAAGTACTGTTCGTTTGACTAGCTACTTGGACTAGCCAGTTCGATTTAAAAAACTTACTTTACGCATTTTCTAGCCATTTCTTCAACGACTTATAAGCTACATGAAACGATTACTACACAAATTGTAGTTTCAAAATTAGAGACGAGAACTGATCATTACCAAGAAGAGCTGGTCTGTAAATGCCTATGTCAACGATTTACTATGCTAGGTATGTAGTTAGGCAAGTATGTAATTTTATTTTAGGTTCAGCTGACTGCGTTGACAGTAATTATAAATGTAAAAAAATAGAGACGATGGTAATAACGGTACAAAGCCATTCTATATATTTTAAGAACAGTCATAAATATACCAATAATGAGGGAAAAAAGTGGTGAGTTCATAAACTAAAAACTGTTGAATGTTTTGAATACTAAATTCCTATGAACTGTGTTCAGGGTAAAGTAGAAAATTTTCTTCAACCTTCTTAATAATACGAGTGCGCACACATAAATTATGGTGAAAGAACATTTTGCACGTTGTAAGATTTCCCAGAGGCGAGCAGTAATTGGTAGGGAAAGTTTGCAAAATCGAATTGTTGACTTGAAGTGCTCACAAAGTACTCGGCTTATACAGGTTTGTGATCGTTCATTGGCTTGTCAGTTGTCTGCTCAAGTCAAAAATTTTCTCATTTTATTCATATAACAACCTCCAAACACATTGTGAAACATGTGTCGGCATTTATTAAAATCTGATTTTGTCTAACTATTTAGACGTTTTTTCGAACTGACTTCGCTATTGACCTAGCAAGGTCTTAACAGCTTCACCGGTCTACTAAGGCGAGCACTTAAGGCATTCAGCCGATTTTATTTTGACAACTATCTCAAGGGTGCGCGGCACACCTCGGTTTGGGCTGTTGCTTGATACATGCAATTCGCGACCTATCTGAGCTAAGCTAAGCTAACTATTCGTTCATATATGAGTTGTTGAAACATATATGTGTACCAAGCATATCTCGACAACTCTTATATATATTTCGTATCGGATAATTTTCTAAACTATTTCAATTTAATAAGGGAAAAATATAAAACCCTTCCACTTGCATGTGTATGCGTGCACGTGTGTGGAGGTGATATTTGTAATGTTGTCGCAGTGATGTAAGATTTTGTGTCACTGTATCGCGCTAGCAACCTACTCAAGGGCTCCACGCCGAGGGAACGGACCTAGGCTTGAGCCACTGCCGAGGGGGCCTAGTCTGGTTGCCGAGGGGGGCCTAGTCTGTTTTTTTTTTATTAAATACTCGTATATATCTCAATAGCAACTGTTCTGCTGTGTTGTAATAATTAGGCTATAATAAATAAATAATTCAACACAATTGTCAAGATGTATTATAATTTCAAATTTACTTATTAATATGTGACTATTAATTTTCTCTGATACATGAGTGTATCTTGGATTCTTTAAACTACAAGAAATTTTAATCAGAATCAAGTTATTTCTCAAATGAATATAAATAAATAAACCAAAATATATTGTAATATAAATTCTACGAAGTAAATTATAAACTTTAAAACATCAAACAAGTAAAGAGTCAACGACTTCAGCTCGCACAAAACATTCACGTTAGAAGTGCACTTGGAGAATAAATATAATGAAATTTATCATAAAAATATCTCTTTGGCATTGACTACAGAATATAAACATTACTCACACACTCGCTCTCTCGGGTGGGGGATGAACAAAAAACCAGCTACCTCCTCCGCCCCTTTTAATTTAATCTCCTCTTTTATTTATTCTCTCTTCTGGCAACTTAACAGTTTTAAGGTTTTAAGAGGTTTAACCATAACGAGCATGAACTCTTCCGTTTTAAGTCTCATAAAATTACTTAAAAGCAATCCTGAAAGAAAAGGAGTCTTTATTATTGGTACTTTATAATTATATTTTATAAAGAGGTAGATATTACGAGTAAAGTACTATCGGCGCGATCAGAAGTGGGATTTGTGAGTAAAGGTCGTCTTGTTGACCACTCACAACATCGTAGTTTAATTTAAAATAAGCTAAGGAGTTAAAGTATATCTAATCAATATATGTGAAGAAGTAGAAAAAATTTCTAGATAACTATTTATTTAGATTATTATTAAAATGATTCAGCCTAATCTACCTACCTACGCTACAGCTTACACTTCTTTTCTCACGTTACGAGCCTTATAAAATATGTTAAGCATTATTATAAAATTTATGATTCTGTATTTTTAGCCTATACCATTTTCATTAATTATTAAGTGTACTGGTGATGTAGTTCTAATCTAATATCCTTGTTGAAGAGTGCGTTGGTAAAATAAAGAAAAACGTTAAATATGATTATGTCTAGTAAAAAAATTGATGAAGAGTTATGAAGTTAGACCAATTATTTGATTATCTTCATACATATAGGCACTAGTGTTGCATCTAACGGAAATACGGAATTAAAATTTTTAGTAAAAAAAAAGTTCTAAATTTGGTGAGTTTTTTAGAAAACTAATTCAAATTCATTCTTCATCTATTCTTCTTTTTTGTGAATAAATTAAACAAAAGAATATTTTCATAGCCAATGAGACATAGCGAACTAGAGTTTTTATGAGATGTAATTGTATATTGGTTGTATGTAATACTCAATAGCACATCATTCTCATTGCAAACAAACACTCAAATAATATAAAAACTGAATATATATTTAGGTATTCCGTCGCGAAAGGTCGTCACGTTCGTTATAAAGTAATTTGAATGGAAATGAATCTGGGCTATCTCGTATTTTGCAAACATTTGTTCATTTAATCAATTCAAATCCCGAGTTGGCTATGGATTTATTTTTGGATTCGCTGATGGAAACATTCTTTACAAAACTGTGATATATTTTATACATTTTTGTACATCAACTTCGAATGAAACCGATTCGCTTTAATTATTTGTTAAATTATCTTAAATATAGACGTAACTAAAAACCCATTTATATTTGTTTGTAGACTATGTTTTACTCACAGCTTCAGTCGCGTTAATATATATTGTACTTATCTCTCGCATACAGTACCTCTTGAAAGGTATGAATGAATGAAAGGTACCTATGTCCTTTCTTGTACTCATAATCACAAATTGTATAAAAAATGTGTAATGGTCAACTGTGTAGTTAAAGGCATAAATATACAAAAACTCAAGATGTCAAGACAGTTTACGTCTCACAGTCGACACACAAAAATGAGTGCATAATTTTGGATTATGCAGTCATTTCAAATAGTCCGGCGTCGCTTGAGCCCTTGTAAAAACAACTTTAGAGAACAAATATTATCTTAAACGATACGACAACGTTATATTCATAATTATAAAGTTGGTAGTGTTATCGAGATTTGTTAACTACCTATCATATTTCTTAACAGTACCAGGACCTGGACTTTAGTTTTCCATCTTGCTTTTTCTGTATTTTAGAGTTTTGATATTTATTTGGAATTTTTAAGTATACGAAAGTCGTAGTGATCGATTGGTTTGATTGATGGAATGTCTATTCAATGTCCGCAGTTTCAAATCATAGTCTGGACCAACGTATTTGTTATTGATTTAAGCTCTTCTTGTAGGACCATCAAATATTGGGAAATTATACAATTGGCGATTTCTCGGGGTTTATCGATAATAGCTCGCGAAATTATTATGCCCATATCTTTGCTTAGGAGAACGTCTTTTGCCCAGCAGTCCTACAGGCTGACATTATTTATTCATATACACTGTCCACATTTGTGTTTCCTTTTATGCTTTATAAGCGAGTGTTTGAGCACAATCTCATCTCATGATAAATGACGACGTGGTCTGTGTAGGTAAACACGTTAAAACTAGAGGGGGATTGGCTCTCAAATGCGTGTGCCAGTACATACCAACAGTTGTTTGGTGATCGTTTTTCAACTTGAGGGTGGTAGCTAGCGGGCGGCAGATTTAGTAAGAAACCCTATCATCGTGCTATGGTCCTATCAAGCTGTTTCCTTTCACCGCGCGCTTCGACTCAGTTGCAACGATTCGAGACTACGTCCGTCGACGTTGTGTCTGAACACGCTATCAACTAAGCCATCATCGTGTCAAATTTCGAAATCTCGTTATAATTCTATATGATTTCAATAAATTTATTACAAAGATTTAATATTGTCATTTCTTTAAATAATAGCATCATTTATTAAAACTAACAATATCATCGCTATTAACTTATGTAGTTAGAATCTATGTTGCATTTACTAACTCCCGCCTCCAAATCACCACCAACTTGCATCTAATTTTTATAGCTTTTATGTATTTTGTATATATATTTTAAACATTTAATAAACGACGAATATAGACTGATATACATAATATGAAACACATTGATGCGGAAACATTTGCTTTAAATTATTGAGTTTACATTCAATGTATTGTGAATATCTACATAGTTTTAATAATTCACATTAAATTATACCTATGTATTCGATTAAATTATAATAGGAATTATGCAGAAAAGAGCATTGTTAATTATCTACCAGGAACATCACCTTGTCCTCAGACGCGTGACTATTATTCATTAGGTATTGGTTTTGCTCACACATAACTGCTTACCGCTTTGGGTTTCTGTTATTTTGCTCCATCAATATAATAACTCTTTTCCTTCAGACATATCGATTTATATAATTTAACATAACAATCAATGTGTAAAAGCGCTCCGACATGTCAACATAATCTAATACAATATTTGAATGTGTACTGTGTGACTGACAACACAGAACGAGCGACATAAATTTGTATCTCTTACGTGGAAATTACTTACAGTCCTATTACAAACCGGAGCTTTTGATTAAATTCATTTTATAATAGTGTTAGGTGTTGTTTCGGCATCGGCTTCCAGATCATTTTCGGGCTTCGTAATATAAACTGAATGATTGAATCTATTATATATTATAATCTATAATATTTATTATAATCTATAATAGTTTTGCTGTTGTTTATTGCGCAAAAACTACGAAACAGATTTAAGTACATACTTTAAAAATTTTTTAGATACTTAATACTTGTCGAAAAACCTGTACGTCTTACTGCTTTACTGATATAATAAATGCAAGCAGGAATTTATTTGATACGTTTTAACCCTGTAACTACTCAAACGATCATTATAAAATTTTGAATACATTTTGTCAGCGGCACGGAACAGGTCACAGGATACCTTTTATCATTAAAAGAGATATTATTCTGAAATGTCGACAGTCGGCAGCAGTCAGCAACAAAAGCTAGCTTAATATAAGATTATTAAAGTTATAAAAAATGCCATTTTTATAAACACTATAATTTCAGTGATGTGTGAATTGGGACATGCGATGGGGGATGCATGTGTAGGAGAGCGGAAATAAACGAGTAATATTGTTTACAAAGTAATTTTGTAATATTTATGCATTTTTAAAATTTTATCATTCGGTATTGGGTATATAATCTCGAATGAGTTCAGAAGGGCGGTCACTAGTTTTCAAATTGTCAAGTCATTATATGAAATGAAGTTGAAAGGTTTAATGAAATAACGTTTGTCTATTCATTCGTAAGGGTGCGGAGGTATTTAGGTTCCGCTTACTAGTGAATTGGTACACGTAGGGAATTTCATATAAAATTTATGTCAAACTACTTGTAATTTACCTACACAATAACACATTTTCCTGACTTTGCATTAAATTACAATGTAAAATTTAATAACAATTTAGTGTAGTATAGCGCTACCTACTGGCGAGTTATAGTAGAATGAACAACATATAAACCTTATCTAGGAACTCACCTGGATACGGGAAAACTTCGGAATTACATGCTTAAACGTAAACATGCTTATTACTTTATTTGAGAAGAGATGACTATTCTGGTGACAGAGTAAAGATAAGATATTGGTTTGAGAAGTGAAGATATTGGTTTGAGAAGTGAAGATATTGGTTCCTTTACAATATTAATAGGACTGTCTGATATGGTACGTGTAAGAATTTTCATTGTATTTATGATAATGTTTGACAGTGAAGGCAATGGTACATCACTCCTTCGTATATTACCTTACCAACAAGTTTTGTTCGCCCTTAAGTCGTAGCCTAAACCTAGCAATTAAGCAGGCAATCTCTGAGTATTTAACTTCCTAAAATTTCTTCATATTATTCTGATATGCGTGTAACAAGCTCAACTTTTTTAGATATAAAATGTAAGACTAACACACTAGACTATTTAAGTGTTGAATAACATTTTAAAGATCATAAATAAACCTCCACGTGGGACATTTAGTAATAAAAGGACACTAAGCTTATTAAGCAATCGTGGAATGGCTTGAGAAGTTACATAAGATATTACACTATGTGATACATTATCTCCGTCGTGTTATAGAGTGGTATATATAACATTACAATTAATTTTCGGAACTCGTATAACAACAATACATACAAATCGATTTATATAGTTATGTGAAAGACAATAGTTGAAAAACGCCGCGGCATTCCCTCCACATTGTTTTAGTATCGAACTGAAATTGCTAAATGAATTTCTGACGTAGTGATTAAATGGAAATCGTTCGGAAAAATGTTTGAAAATAAAAGTTTACAGATAAAATGGATTCTGATAGCTTTTTGTATGATTGAAAAAAATTACTGAATTGTAAAAGTCAGAGATAAAATTGTAATTTGATTATTCTTGAAATAAAAACTGTTATGTAACATCAAGGTTTTAGATCCTTTCATTGGGTTTCCTAAAAAAGTGATTTGGATTAAAAAGTTAACTAATATAATAGGCATTCGCGGTCAGAGATTTTCTGGCATAGATTTTTTTTTATCGTAGCTCGGCAAAATTTCTGCAATGTGCCTGATGGTAAGCACAGTACAGTCCAAAAACAATGGGGACCATCGAGTGACACACTATCCATCGCATCTATCCGTTAATGAAACAGATGCGATATATCATAGTTTCTGCTTTCAAAATCGAAAATACTTGATTCAATGTAGGCCCTGAGAAGGTGCTTATGAACGTCAAAGCTACCACCGATTCAAAAAAACAACTAAGTCGTCGAGAATAACCGGCAAAGAACTCGATCTGGTTTCTCTTTTCATAATACATATTTTATTGTCACATTCGTTTTTGGTGGATGCACATAGAGGGGCGTCATATTCAGACGTCACGATCGTGCACATTGATCCACCCTGTAATAAATACCCTTTAGACATTAAAACCCGCTTGACATAGTGTTTGAACTCACTATCCGGCAAATCGGTAATATCCTTTGGGACTTTGTTATTAAACCTAACACTATTACCTAAAAAACTGTTACTGGTCTTAGTGAGCCTGAAGCATGGACTGACCAATTTGTTGTTGTTTCTATTATTTACATTATGTCAGGCTTTTACTAAATCCAGCTTATCTAAGTTTTTGTGGACATAGATTACATTGTAACGAATGTATTTAGTAGTATTGTGTATGATATAAAGTGATTTATAAATAATATATGTAGTACTTTGTACCCCTAATAGTATATATTAACCCGCACGCGATAAAATAAAGGCAGGTAGACAAAAGTACAAATCTTCTTATTTGTCATTCACAGAAAGACTTCAGTGAAGTAGTCTCATTAAGCGCAATTTCTTATACGTGCGTCGAAGACAGCGACACCTAGCCGATACGTGTGAACAGTTAACAAATTGTATTTCGGATTTTGTTCACCCTGTTCACGCTCAGTATCGAACTGTTATCTTACTACAGTTATTGTTTGCTCATTAGACACCACCGCTTTTTTGTGACGGAGTCAGTTTTTCCAGACGGAGTCGTGGGCACATCTAGTACTTAAATAAATACATTGAAGTTAACATTTGTTTAAAAAAAGACAGTTTGTGTGTTGGTTTGTCCTTGCTAGTCTTTAAAACTGCTGAACTGATTTTTAGTGATGTTCAATAGTTAGAAAAAGGACTTTTTAAAACGTAATCTAGACTAGATATTATTACTTTATTCATTAAAAGGTAAGTAGAAATGATAAAATTAAAAAGTGAACGTCATACTCGTATACACTGCTTTCTTGTTATCAATATTTGTCAGATTTATTCTCAAAATACTTTATATATTTTCAGTTACTTTATATCTTTTCATAAAACGACATTTTATTTAGGGAAATTAAATTTCCTTTAAAATTACTCTCCTCTTTATCTTTTTACTTTGACTGCTCCAACGGAATATACAAAAAAGTGACTATTTATTAGAAAATTGACTTTGATGATGTGTAATGTATTATTGTATGCAAACTGCGCTATGGTTTATTACATTAACATGAAATGCCAGTAAGCAACAAGAATTTTAAAAAAAGTCATAAATTTCATGGAGGTAGAGCCACGCTGAAACTATTACTGGTTTCAGTATGAATGGGTCGGCTCGCCCGGGGCAGTACCACCCTCTCGCAGAAAACCGACTTGAAGTAACAGTGCTTGCGTTGTTGCGTTTCGTTCGGTTAGTGAGAGCGCCGGAGGCCCACCTCCCCTCCCCTCTCCTCTCTCCTCTCATACCCCTAACCCTTCCCCCAAAGGGTGGCAACGCACTTACAACTCCTCTGGTGTTAGTGTCCATGGACGGTGGTGATCACTTAACACCAGGTGACCCACCTGTTCGATTGCCCCGTATGACATAAAAAAAAATCATATGTATTTTCTATATGAAATCTTTAAAAAGAAAAAAGTAGTTAGAATTAAAATTATGTACTCGTAAATTCAGAAGCTTTTCTTTAAATTTAGTATATATAAAAATATTTGCTCGCAAAGCGGAATATTATGAATAGTCGTACAAAAACGAATCGAATGAAATAATAGTATCAAATTAGTTAACATTAGTGAAATATCTTTAACAAAGCGCTACATGACAACAACATCATTCGTTCTAGTCACGTTACTCGGTGTGTAACGTCACGTCGCTGCTGCCCCGTCCCGCAACCCCTGCTTTGCCCAACACAGACAACTATCAGCAAATTTTCAAAGTCGTCCTACGATGACACAAAAATTAGGGTTGTATAAAAAACCTGTCTACAAAGTGCATTATCTGTTCTCTTAATTAGTCTATACTATTAATATTATAAGGCTGAAGAATTTATTTACTTGAACGCGCTAATCTCGAGGAGCTGCTGGTCCGGTTTGATTCGTTTGGTTGAGGAAGGCTATATAGGCTATATATCTATGATCACGGTAAGACTAATAGAAGCGGAGCATCAATGATGAATGTTTCAAAATTTTGAAAAAGGGTTTTCTTTTCCTTTCAAGAGCTTCCGCTGCGTGTTAGCTTTAGCCCAAAGTAACTATTCCACGCGGCTGAAGTCGCGGGCAGAAGCTAGTATACTATAAAAATAATCAATTTAACCGTTAACGCACTAAATTAACTTGAATCTATGAATAATCTGAATGTATCTGCCATAAAGTAAGGTAAAATGGCACTATTCACTTGTAATAATATTTTGCCAATAATTAGATATTTATGTTACCGTTTCGTAATTAAGCGGCAAGTATGTATAATATCTTATTAAGTACTGGTAATTAAGTCTCTAATATTTGAAAGAACATTAGAAATGAATGAATGAATTCCCTATTGGATGGTCGATAGAGTGTAATTCGAAAGTATGATTTCGAAAACCTTGCTTTATACGATGTTTCTGTTAGATTAAACGACGTGGAATCAAATATGTAAAAATAATAGTAAGCTTTACTTTACTCTAACCTGCAACGTTAAACATAAATAGAGATGTATTTTAATTTTGTTTCTACAGTACATCTCGTAGTTTAGTGTGCCTCTAGGTATAGGCCTCCTCTAACGTTTTACACTGGGTTTTATCACATGCCCTGCCCTTCTCCAACGACATCCAACTGTGAGTTTTAGGTCGGTCTCTCTCACCTTATTTATTTTATCATGAAGATTATGGATCATATGGCCTGTTCATCTCCATTTTGAAATATTTTAATTATGTACGGATAGTAGTTCTACTAAAGAAATCGATAGAAGAATAGCAAACGGATGGAAGAAGTATTGGTCTCTGAAAGAAATTTTGAAATCCAAAGAGCTATGCATGCCAATAAAAAAGAAAGTCTTTGACACATGAGTCCTTCCGTCATCACCTATGGATGCGAAACTTGGTCACTCACTAAACTTGATAGAGAAAAGCTAGAACGTTGTCAAAGAGCCATGGAGAGAAGCTTAACAGGCATAAAGAAGCTAGACAAAGTGAAGAGCAGCTCGAATCGAAGTTACTCTTCTTAAAATGAAACGCTTCTATGACGTTCGTGAAACACCAAGTTACTGATATCAAAGATATTTTCAATATTAACAGCGAACAGGCTCCGGATACCACGTACAAAATCGCTTATAATCGCAATCATTGTATTATATCTATATACTAAAACATTCGGGAACAATTTACGTCGCGAAGCGTGGACGCATCTTTTTCACTGTTTATTTTTCTCTATACACTTTTACAGTCACTGTACAAACATAAATAAACTTTGTATAAAAATTTGTTCATCGATATAAGCGTAACTTTTAAAATATAATAATAAATTAGTCAATAAACTTAAAAAAAAATTAAGTATTATACTGGTATAATACTGGTCCTCGTCAAGCTTTTTGCCGCTCTGAATATAAACGTAAGTTCATGTTCGTGCGTAATATAGCCAAGAGTTTAAGACAAAACAAAGTTAAAATTTTATTATATGCGTCCAAAATTGTCATTTATTTATCCTTAAGTCATGTCATTGTTATACGTATAATATAATACGTATTTACACCTAAATTTCTGTTGTTCGCAGCTATATTCAGAGCGGTTAAAAATTTTGGCGAACTCTGTACATTAAACCATATAGTTAATATTTTTCAACAATAACAATGATATTTCTAATTATGACTGTTAATTTTAGATAAAATTTAAATTAAAAATATAATTTAAATTTCAATATACATAATTATTAAGTTTTTTTGTATATGTTATCACTAGTAAGCACAGAAACTTTGTTCCCCCTTTAACGAGAATTGCGCGAACCGATGAACTTGAAATTTAACATACTTAAAATTTATATGGAGGAGAAGTGCACAAAGCAATTTTTTTATATAAAATGCATAAACATCATATTAAATTAATTAAAATATACATTACTCACACTACTCAAGTAGACAAGAATGACACACAACATATACACAATGAAAAAGACATTTTGACATCCCTCATTTTACCCACGTTCCAATTACCATTTTTCATCCTACATTCAATATCTTTAACATAACTGAATGTATCCATACTTTACAAACACTTTGCAAGGAACTGGTCAAATAGTAGGTTAATTTATAATATAACTAGCTGTTACCCGCGGCTCCGCACGCGCTTTTTAAAAAATGCATTAAAGAAATGGAAAATTGGGAGTGGGTGTGTACATTACAGAAAAGTTTTTTCAAAAACATTTGTAACTACGACACTCACGCCAAATGTAACATGTAACGTGTACATTACATATATGAATACAAATAGTATATCGAGTGGGATGGGATTTATCATCAGCAACATAACTGGAACTTCAACCTACTATATACCAAACTCAGTACTCACTAACACTAATAAGAAAGTAATGAAAATTATAAGCTATACATTATCGAACAATATATCTTAAATCTTTTATTTTATAGATAGATATAATATGCCCGTATTGTCGATATACTTAAGTTATTCTTATACGTTGCTATAATAACTGAGTTATGTAGAAGCAAACGTGGTAAATAAGACAATATGGCCGCCAAATTGACCAAAAAGATGATATAATTCATATTACATACAAATATATGACTTTCAATTATGTATATTTATTCTTGGAGTCAGTAAGGCACACGTCTCACGTCATCAATTCCACATGGACTAATACATAGGTAGCAGTCAATCACTACATAGTGTACCAATTCAAATAAAAAGAGAATCATTAAAATCGGTTCATAATTAACTAAAATATCGATTAACATGCATGAAAAAAATACATACAACCGAACATAGTAACCTCATAATATGTAAATTCATAATATACATTAATAATTAATTTATAAATAATGTATATTTAGTAAATATATGAAACCACTATAATAATTATTATTCTCTTTGGTCTTATTGAATGTCAAAACTTGTAGATGACAGCACTGCTTTCACTTCATGTTGTTATAAGAGTAAAACAATATTACCAGCCTTAAGTCAATTTCAATATTTTAATGTTTAGTATTTTAATATCTTTTTAATAATCATCATCAAATGATGATTCAATAAAAAATAAGGGATTTTTTTGTATACATTCACAAATATAATTCGTCGTTTGCAAAAGCGTGTGGTTAGTTAAAAAGCTAAACTTTCCGATACAGTCCTATTTTTTTATTACAGAGCAGGTCCAATGACTGCCGGAAAAGGTCGCTCACCATATTATGCGCAATTATATTGTTATGATGTGGACACAGCTGTCAATTATATATTCCAGTAATAGTTTAATCGAACATGCAATTATAGCATAATCTCACGAATTGAAGCGCAGTAATGCTTTTTATTGTAATTATTATGTAGTAATTTATTGCAATGAAGGATCATTGTCAGAAAGCAGAAAATCTAAATTCTGTGTGCAGTGCAGTCACTTCGCTGTGCTACATAAAAAAAAACAAATTAAGAAAATTTGTTTGCTCCTGAAAGTAATTCGATCTCCGCGGTTACAATGATGCAGTTCAACCTGATGTCGCAGTTATATTTAGTACAATTGACGATGAATTTTGAACAAGAATGAATTCATTTTCAAAAGGTAATGGTAGTATTAAAAGCATCTTTGATTTGGATTCATCATTTGATTTTATTACGTATCCATTACTTTTCCAAATAATGATACTGGGCATAGCACTATTCCTCATAATGTACAGACTACATTAAATTCAATAGCACCCTGAAATACGACCCACCCATGGTGTCTTGTAAAATTAATTGAAAATTCTGTTATTAGTTGTGATACATTTCTCCATTTTCATAAAGTTATGTTTACTTACAATTTGAGAGCCTTGCCACCTTTTGTAACCGCCTGTTTTTTGTTTCAATTTCATAATTAATTTTAATTTAGACATAGACTTTTTTTAGTGTTTATATCATTTAAAAAGTAGAAAATAACTGAGTAGCCATGATGAAAACCTTTGATTATAGAAGTAGAGTACCCTTTAACAAATAACCCTAATAAAGTTTTAAAGACTCAATGAACTATGGTCGAATGTTGACCACTGGGCAACCACTATGTACTATTTAATCCTTATAGCTCATTTATTGATTTAAAGTAGTCCTTATTATTTTTATCATTATTGCTTAACCTTCATGGAAAAGCGTATTTATATGTTATCTATTACTTTGAAAAGTGATCCTTCTGTCTGTAATATTAAATATAAATAATTATTATTTATTTTATCTTAGCACGCTGAAGTGACTGAACTATATTCGGAAGTAAGCACAGTGTTGTGTAAAACAACGGAGCTCATCGATAGATCTACAGTCCATCGGCAGTTGCTGCTCTCATGTGCGCACTTAAGACTTTCGGCAGCTCGATCTATACTGGCTGATTCTGAAAAGCCAACCTTGAAGAGAGTCATTGTAAAGCTTCTACTTAATATAATACACGGAAATCCCAGAATATAACACAAATTTAACAATATAACAAGGTAATATATCGTATATATAGTTTGGTCAGTTTTAATCCGTGTTCCAATAGCAGGATATGGTTATAGTGCAAGTCAGTTGGGAAATGGTGCGTTCACGAGTTTTTATTACTTCATTGTTGTTTGTATTTGATACTGTTATTGTTGAAAACTTTTCTATACGAGTTTTATAAAATTACTAGCTGATGGACGCGACTTCATTTTTTAGAAAATACCTATACTATTTTATGGGAATTATGAGGAGTTTTTAATTGTATTTTTTTATTACTACTTAATACTTATTATAAGCATTTTCCCTATTCTAAGCTACCTGTATTAAATTTGATAATTACTGCATAGCATCTTTAATAGTCTGAGAGGTTTCTATATGCCAGTAAAGTCTTGTCAAGATCGGTCCACGACAACCGACGGTGTATCGCTGTTTGATTTCACTGTGCTTACTGTCTACGTAAAGAGTTGTTATTTTGTCGTATTTCAATATAATAGTTTTACATTTAGACTTATATGAACCTACCGGCCCTGGCTGATGTATCAATCTTTTGGAATACAATTATTTGTATAAAATTATATTAAATATATAAATTCCATATGATATATTACAAATAAGATATTTTGTGAGGTAATATTCGTTCCTTTTTCCAGCAAAAACTATGAAACGGATTTTAATAAAACTTTACAATAATATAATTAGCACAACAATACGCGTCAAGTAAATAAAAAAAAATCGTTTATTAATTATTAAATAAATTGTTTAATTTAGATCAATATATAGTGTGGTGTCATCTATCTATAAATCTTCTATACATATCATAAGAATGTAAATCTACCGAGTCTGTACTTTATCAATTTTCGTAAAAAAAATTGAGGTGTCTAGCAACAAGTAATAAAATACATTTCAATCGTTTTTAGAAATTACTGTATTAACTAATATAAATATAATAATAATAATTATCAATTAATTAATTAAAGTATGTTGCAGAATGAAGTAACATATATTAAAAAATCCAACAGAATTGAGAACTTGATTGATTTAGTTAAAAAGGTTTTTTTCTGTTAAATGACAATACTGAGATAACTATACCCCATGGTAAGCATATAGCACGCTAAAGACAACAGCGACCAACAAGATATTTTTTATACCAGGGTCTATGCCTCTGTACCGCTGAATATAACTATACCGGATGACCTCGAAAGTTGGCAACCTAAAAAATAGTGCCTGTGATATGTCTATCGACATATGCTTGAAAATATTGGGTCAGTCGAATGCAGACACAAACTCTGTACATTTTACAGAATATATCTGACCTTTTCATATGGATTGTATTCGGAAATCCCAGAATATAACACAAATTTAACAATATAACAAGGTAATATATCGTATATATAGTTTGGTCAGTTTTAATCCGTGTTCCAATAGCAGGATATGGTTATAGTGCAAGTCAGTTGGGAAATGGTGCGTTCACGAGTTTTTATTACTTCATTGTTGTTTGTATTTGATACTGTTATTGTTGAAAACGTTTCTATACCAGTTTTATAAAATTACTAGCTGATGGACGCGACTTCATTTTTTAGAAAATACCTATACTATTTTATGGGAATTATGAGGAGTTTTTAATTGTATTTTTTTATTACTACTTAATACTTATTATAAGCATTTTCCCTATTCTAAGCTACCTGTATTAAATTTGATAATTACTGCATAGCATCTTTAATAGTCTGAGAGGTTTCTATCTGCCAGTAAAGTCTTGTCAAGATCGGTCCACGACAACCGACGGTGTATCGCTGTTTGATTTCACTGTGCTTACTGTCTACGTAAAGAGTTGTTATTTTGTCGTATTTCAATATAATAGTTTTACATTTAGACTTATATGAACCTACCGGCCCTGGCTGATGTATCAATCTTTTGGAATACAATTATTTGTATAAAATTATATTAAATATATAAATTCCATATGATATATTACAAATAAGATATTTTGTGAGGTAATATTCGTTCCTTTTTCCAGCAAAAACTATGAAACGGATTTTAATAAAACTTTACAATAATATAATTAGCACAACAATACGCGTCAAGTAAATAAAAAAAAATCGTTTATTAATTATTAAATAAATTGTTTAATTTAGATCAATATATAGTGTGGTGTCATCTATCTATTAATCTTCTATACATATCATAAGAATGTAAATCTAACCAGTCTGTACTTTATCAATTTTCGTAAAAAAATTGTGGTGTCTAGCAACAAGTAATAAAATACATTTCAATCATTTTTAGAAATTACTGTCTGTCTATTTGTATGAACACGCATCACTTCTAAAATACTGGGTTCACAATAAACCCACAACAAGAAAATCATAAAGCATATCTTCGAGAATAACTTGGTCTATGTTTCATGAAAATCCGTCCACTCTACCAAAAGTTATTGTAATTTTATTGACGACGCGGCGTAAGTACGAGAGAAAATCAGATAAGTAAATGGACTTAATACATTCAGATGACTTTATTAATCACTACTTTTTACATAAGGTTTCAGGCGGACAAAGTCACGGACACAGCTACTCATTAATAAATATACAGACTTAGACAAAGTTGCAGGCAGCCGCTAATTTGTTATACATTCAAAATTATAAACGAATAATACATATAATTTTCCTCTTCTTGTAAGCTCTTTAACCAAATAAATGTATTCAATTCATGCAAAAAAAGTGTGCGAGCTTTAGTCAAATATAAGAGATTTTTTCATGCCGTTCGATGTTTTTATATTTAAAAAATGCCGGTTATTATAGAATGTTTATTACATGCAATACGATATATTTTATTGAATATATAACCAAATACGGCAAAATTCTGTTAGATAGTCGGTGGGACAAACCACGCGAGTTGCACATTGTGGTGGAACACATAAATGCAGATCGGTCGGAATTAATCCTTGTTTCTACTCTCAAACATGGTCGTTGTGTTGCAACTTTGCACATTAATACGGTGACAATATATTACGATAAAGTGGGATATGTCTATTTCTCATATTTATGCTAAAGTTGTGTGTACATAATCTTAAATCCATGGTTAATACTAATATTTACAATTGAAATAAAGATACAGATCATTTGATAGGTTATGAAGTATGTTAGATAATGAGCAGTTGTTATTGTTGGCAGAACCATGAACGAGGAAATTGCAGTATAAGATATGACATTCGTATCGACTGAAACGCGATAAGAATACATGTGTTTGTTGGCCATACATACATACATTTGTTGGAGAAATTTATAGGTATTCGTTGATATTGATAATTAGTGAACAATTTTTGTATATGTACAGATGTCTGTGTTTGTTTGTTTATGTTTTATATGCATTAATTTAGCTATGATTACTTTCAATTTCTCTTTAGATATGTCAGAGTATATATGTAGAGCCTGTAGAGGGCCGAGAGCACACGGATGGCATTATCCTCCATTTGTATGTATTTTCACAACACGACCGACACTTTGAAATGAAACGACGACTTCTTCGATTCTTTGTCTTTTAATACTTTTACAATAATGTCAGAGACAAACCCTCGGAGACAATAATTATCACTTAGCGACAATAACGATAGCTCTCACGATCTCACAAACAGTAATGAATAAATGAATCTTGTACAAACTCTTGCAAGCACTTATAAAGGAATCGCCTACCTTCACCTACCGACAATTTAAGTGAAGGAAGTTGTAGTTTAACGAAGTACTTAATCTATGATGTTGTACATAGTTACACTTGATGTTCGCTAATAATTCTAATTATAAATAATTAACTATTTTAACACCATACATTGAATAATTACGATGTCATTAATTATTTCCTTAAATTAAATCCTTATTTGCTATAAAACTCTTTTAAGATCGACAATTATTCTAGTAATTACAAAGTAATACTAATAACATAGTACAATGCCAATATGTTTTAATTACATTGTTATTCATTCTAAATAGCAAACTTTACTATTCTATCTCGACTGCACATAGAATGGATTTCCGGTTTTAATAAATAACAAAAGGTTCCAAATGTTACTTAAATCTAGAATAATTCTATTACAATTTCACATGTCCGATTTTAATTATCGTGACACTAATTTAGGTCCTTAAGAAATAGTGGCGTCGTGCAATAACATTTCTAACTTGATTTGATTCTTGATTTAAAGTAGACCTAAATTAGTGTCACGATAATTAAAATCGGACATGTGAAATTGTAATAGAATTATTCTACATTTAAGTAACATTGCAACTTTGCACATTAATACGGTGACAATATATTACGATAAAGTGGGATATGTCTATTTCTCATATTTATGCTAAAGTTGTGTGTACATAATCTTAAATCCATGGTTAATACTAATATTTACAATTGAAATAAAGATACAGATCATTTGATAGGTTATGAAGTATGTTAGATAATGAGCAGTTGTTATTGTTGGCAGAACCATGAACGAGGAAATTGCAGTATAAGATATGACATTCGTATCGACTGAAACGCGATAAGAATACATGTGTTTGTTGGCCATACATACATACATTTGTTGGAGAAATTTATAGGTATTCGTTGATATTGATAATTAGTGAACAATTTTTGTACATGTACAGATGTCTGTGTTTGTTTGTTTATGTTTTATATGCATTAATTTAGCTATGATTACTTTCAATTCCTCTTTAGATATAAGTGATATTTAGTCTACGTATTTTTTATAACTTCTTGGGAATTTGTAGACAAAATGGAATTAATAATTCGGTCAAAATACAAAATAGGCGGTTTTAAAAAAAGACTCTGTATCACTGTGTATTTATGATGTAATTTTGTGATTTGAATAGATTATTGTAACATTTTAATAAGCGCTAATGGCATATGTCGTTAGAGTATTCGTGTGTTAGCGTGTTATTTATTTTTGTAAAGTCATTATAATATCTTCTATTTTTAAATATTAATAATAATATTGTCCATCCAATGATAAAACAGATATACACCCTAACAACAGCAACGTATGTGGTGAGCCAATGAGATTATACTAAATTGTACTTAGTACCCACTTCGGGGCGTTCTCTACATCAAGGTAAAAAGTTCGAGGCAGCTGCGTCTTCAGCGACAACTTTGTCGAACAACTGAATAACAGCCATTTGTGTTACTTAGGCCGTTTTACTTGCAACTTGGTGAGTCTAGTTTCAACAAATTTATATTTTTAAACACCATTATGACTAGGAAATGTGGGTTAAATTTTTATGAACTTGGCGTTACTTAAAATTACCGTAGTAAACAAATTATGAGCCCGGACGCGCTCGTGGTTTCACGTAATATTAATTTCCGCCTTATAAATTTATTTTAACTTGCTGATAGTTTATAATTTTTAAATAATACACTTTTAAACAAAATAAGCTCCGTACGAACTAAATAAACGAAATAAACAATCACATTACTAAAACTTCATTAAAGCCGGCAAATAAGTAAAGAATCATATTGCAAAATATATATTTTTTAGAGCTAACCTAAGCTAAGCTAACTATTCATACATATATGAGTTGTTGAAACATATAATATATGTGTACCAAGCATACATACCTCAACAACTCTTATATATATTTCGTATCGGATAATATTCTAAACTATTTCAGTTTGATAAGGGAAAAAAGATAAAACCCTTCCACTTGCATGTGTAAGCGAGTATGTGTGCACGTGTATGGAGGTGATATGTGTAAAGTTGTCGCAGTGATGTAAGATTTTGTGTCACTGTATCGCGCGAGCAGCGTACTCAAGGGCTCCACGCCGAGGGAATGGACCTAGGCTTGAGCAGCTGCCGAGGGGGGCCTAGTCTGGCCAATTGAGGGATTAATAGTTCTTTCCTTTGCTATAAACTAGTCAAAACGTTTTTTTATTACATCGAGACATAAGTATATAAACGTACAATGATAACTTTTAAATTATCCTATGTGATAGATAATTATTATAAAAATATAAGAAAAGAAAAAAATTGCAATTAATTAATTTATGACTTCTGGAAATGAACAACATTTAAATATTGAAGGAAAACGGAAAACAGGAAAAAAAGGGAAATATCTATTCGCTGCTCGAGCTAAAATGGCTGAACCCATTTTGATGAGACTTTTACTGGCATATGGCGGATTTTTTAAGATTGTCTAGCCTACATGTCATTACGCTTTTTCATAGGTTTGAAATATTAAAGATAAATTAGTAGAAGTAAATTAAAACCTTTGAACGGGTAATAGTAGTAATGGTAAGAATAAAATTACTTTGCATTTGTGCCTCTATAACAATATTTAGACAGGAAATGTCAACACGCGGTTATAATGTGTACTATTTGTTAACACGCGTCAATAACAGGAGGCACATTTCCGTATTTAAATAATTCCGTTGTATCGCGCGGCAACAACTCTAATGAGATTCCGATAATGGAATTTACATAAACGAAAACGCTAAACTTTAGAAGACTTCCTTATGACGTCGTTTAATTGAAATTTCTATAATATTAACGTGTTATTTGCGTTGTTATCCCGTATTCTGATTTTTCTTGTTACACGACAAACTGACGTCTTTGTACTTGAGTATAATAGTCATAGTGGTGATAAGCCAAATACGGTAGTCCGGTGAAGCTGTTAAGATCTTACAAGGTCAATAGCGTAGTCAGTTCGAAAAAAAAAGAAAAAAAAAACCAAATACCGTCGGGTCATTCGGTTATATAAACTTCGCCCCTGGTGTGTGCTATGACCACAGAATAGAAGTGATAACTTATAAATGGATATATGCACCTTCATATGTAAATAAATAACAGCAATATTTAGATACGCACAATATACAGGTACACATAATTATACACAAAACATTCATAATATTATATTATCATATAATTTATATCAAAACGTTATTAATGAAACGATGCACTTGTTATCGATATTAAACGTGACCGTTATGGAAAACTGGAACCGAATATATACAATTCACGAAAAAAAAAGAAAAAAAAAACCAAATACCGTCGGGTCATTCGGTTATATAAACTTCGCCCCTGGTGTGTGCTATGACCACAGAATAGAAGTGATAACTTATAAATAGATATATGCACCTTCATATGTAAATAAATAACAGCAATATTTAGATACACACAATATACAGGTACACATAATTATACACAAAACATACATAATATTATATTATCATATAATGTAATATCAAAAACGTTATTAATGGATATTCGATTCGAGCGTGACGTTTCATATCCCTTCACTTTTCAATGGGCATATACAGGTACACATAATTATACACAAAACATTCATAATATTATATTATCATATAATTTATATCAAAACGTTATTAATGAAACGATGCACTTGTTATCGATATTAAACGTGACCGTTATGGAAAACTGGAACCGAATATATACAATTCATCGCGTCATCGATCCGAGCGTGACGTTTCATATCCTTTCACTCTTCAATGGGCATAAGTTAAGGGCAAATAAGTTTCCGAGATTGCAAAAAACGAGGGTTATGTTTTATTCAGTATTTTAGGTAGTAAGTCTAACTGTTTATAATGCTTCACGAAACGGTTGTTCTGAGTAACATTTAACGCTTCGGTAATACATTATACCTCCTTCACGCACCCGGTAAATCGTATGATACATAACAATGACCATATAATGCAGAAAATCTTTCTTACTAATTAGAACGGGTTCTCGAATCACCTCATCCACACGCACACATTTTTTTAAATAAGATATACTCGTAAGAATATATCGCTGACTACTCTCTGCCCGCGACTTCGTAGCGAATTTATGTAGCTGTATGTAAGTTGTTAAGATCTTGCTAGGTCAACAGCGTAGTCAGTTCCAAGAAAAAAATCACAAAATTTACCTCTTTATAATATTAGTATAGACTAAATACAAAATGACCACAAATAGAAAAACTAAATTTATTTATAATTTACCTTTGGCACCATTAATCGGTTATATTTCCATATTTAAAAAATACTTGACTTGCTTTGATTTCACTTTTTACTGTAATAAAAAATGATACTAGTTTTACTTCGTATTTTAGTATCTACATGGGCTAAATACAGCGTATTATATAGATGTATATATAAATGTGCATATCTTATATATTAATACTTGAAGCCTAAACTTTGTATCCCTTTTTAACGGAATTGGGCGAACGGATGAACGTGAAATTTGGCATAGATAAAGTTTATATGGAGGAGAAGTGCAGAAAGCTATTTATTTTATATAAAATGCATTAGAAGTACATTAAATTAATTAAAATATGCATTACTCACACTAATGCTTCAATTTTACACAACATGTATACACATGTGAATAAAAAAGACATTTTGACATCCGTGACCCGTCAATAAAGGACTTCCACAAATGTTTACATTACAGGAGGTTGCTATGCTCGACTGTATGTATTATTTTACTCTTACGCTCCAATTACCCTTTTTCATTCTACATTCAACAATGATATTATAACATACAACTATTATTATAATATTTATCCCTTTAAAAAATCATTGAACTATGGTCGAATGTTGACCACTAGGGGCCCACTAGTAATATTAACCGTATGTGCCATATATTAAAACTAATGAAAGATAATACAGCAATTAGCAATAACAACAAAAAATTATTTTCAATACTTCAAATGAAGTTTCTTCGATTGTGTAATTTTTGTTTGTGGCTTTTTTATATTTAATCAACGATATTAATAAAAGACTACTAAAGACAATTCTTTTTTATAGCGTACTTAATATTTAATCTGCTTCCTTGTTGGTTTTGTAACGGAAATCCATCTTTGTCAACTGAAAAATAATGTATTAGTGTTGGAAGCAAGTATCACGATATATTATTCGTGATACAATAGATCGTAAAGTATCGGTGAGATTCGAAGGTGCCTGTAATAGAAAATCAGAAGTTGGCGTGACAATAGGAAGGCAATAAATCTGAAGTACGAAGTATTTATGGATACGTTACAATAACGCTACGCCGAAATATCTCGACAACGTGACTAGATATACGGGATACCGTCTCAACAATTACATATCACTTGAAATACTTATTAAATATTTCTTCTCTCTCTTACTTATATGTAAAACTTGAGATAGACAGATATTCGTAAATTTAGAAATAGTATAAACATTATTAGCTCGTTATTATTTTCAATTCTTATGTTCATTCAGTAATACGTAGGGCCAAGGCTTGGGGTTACAAGTATTTTGCATAGTGTACTAGATGGACAGGTAGTTTTGTTATGGTGCTACGATTTTGTCTGGTATTTTTCGTTACGTCACCTATAGTTTAAAAAACACACCGAATCACATGTTAGTCATTGCAATTTCTTCACATACATATTGAGCCTTGTAATATTTATCTAAATGTACGAATTTCTTCTTGAATTAAGTTGTGTAATATTTATCGAGTAAAAATCGTAATAAACGCAATATTATCAACTTTCAATATCAATCTTGCTTGTTTTTTTTTGGTATTTTCAAGAATGTATCAACTTTTGTAATACTACATACATGTAGGTGGTAGAGCCATCCTGAAGCTATTACTGCTGTCAGCACGAATGGGCCGGCTAGCCCGGGGTACTACCACCCTCTCACACAAAACCGATGTGAAGTAATAGTCCTTGCATTGTTGCGTTTCGTTCGGTCAGTGACAGCGCCGGAGGCCCAACTACTCTCCCCCCTCCCCCAAAAACAAGCTGGCAACGCACTGGCGACTTCCCTGGTGTTGCAAATGTCTATGGACGGCGGTGATCACTTAACATCAAGTGATCCACCTGTTCGTTTGTCTCCTATGATATAAAACAAAACATACATTATAGCAATAATTTGCTGTTAATTTTTTACACTTCAAGTAAACTCCATCAAATCAATACCAATAGTTAAATAATTAATTAAATTACGACTATAATTAAATTATAATTTAAAAAAATATATAAACAAAGCACGTGACTGATAAAAAGCAACCAAATGTCGTATCGTGATATTGAATACATTGAAATGGGAGAAAAATATGGACAATGTAATTAGCGAATGTTTTTGTGTATTTAGATATTTACGAAATCGAATGCTCAGAAAGTCTATAAATAATTATTAATACTACTAGTTTGGATACTGACAATGAAAATTATTAACGTTTTTCATCCAATACTACTTTTTAAATAATGTAATTTCTTTGACAATTCAAAATTTCGATCAACGGAAGCCGTCACAATTTTTTCGTTACAGCGATATTTCCATCGCGTTTATTAACATTAATTCATCATCTTCTTACCCTTATCCCACCTAAGTAGGGTCGGCACAACATGTTTTCCTTTTCCACGCTCGCCTATCATGTCTGTGAAGTTGGCATACAAAGATATCGGAATCGTGAAACAAAAATGAGTTCTGATATTCAAATCAATAGTTCTGGAGTTCATGAAATTTAGGAAAATAGTTCTGCATATAAAGACCCCATAAGGGCATAAGACATTGAGGGTGCAAACTTCACGCAGCATACAAAGGTCATGACAGAGGAGTTCTGAAGGGAGTTCTGGGCTTCTTTTCAATAGTTCTGGAGTTCTTTGCAGTATGAGCAATAGTTCTGCATAATTAAAGCCATGGCAGCCCACTGAAAATCACACCCTATAAGTATGAAAAAAATCAACTCTCGATTTTTGAATAGTTCTAAGGAGTTCTGGGCTCCTTTACAATAGTTCTGGAGTTCTTTGCAATATGAGCAATAGTTCTGTATAATTCAGGCCATGGCAGCCCATTGAAAATCACACCGTATAAGTATGCAAAAAATCAACTCTCGATTTTTGAATAGTTCTAAGGAGTTCTGGGCTTCTTTTCAATAGTTCTGGAGTTCTTTGCAGTATGAGCAATAGTTCTGCATAATTAAAGCCATGGCAGCCCACTGAAAATCACACCCTATAAGTATGAAAAAAATCAACTCTCGATTTTTGAATAGTTCTAAGGAGTTCTGAGCGCGCGCTATATACACTGCCTAAACCTCAATCAGTGTTAATAAATACTAATCAGTTTTTACATTGAAAAATAATGTTATTTAAGATTTAGTGATAAGACTAGCATATCATGCTAGGCTTCAACGCGACAATAACAAGCACATCACGACTGCAAAGTCTCTTTTTGAATGGGCTCAAAATTAATTTAAAAATATTGCTTTTGGTTTTTGTTTTACAACAAATCATGATTCGCATGAGCAAAAATACAAACAACGTTTTGAACAATGTTTAACAATAAAAAATACTCGCCAATTTCATTATTTTAAAGCTTTCGATACTTCATTATTTCAATGTAAGTTTTTTTCAGAAGATCAAAAAATAATAACTAATCAATTTTTTTTAAATAAAAGAAATAAATAACATATTGCTGTGAAATATGTATTTCGTTTAATTATTTGTTCATTCTTCCTGTTTTTGATGATTAATAAAAATAAATGTAATATTTGTTTGCTATAAATATTTTTATTAAAAAAAAATCTTAAATAACATTATTTTTCAATGTAAACACTCATTAGTATTTATTAACACTGATTGAGGTTTAAGCAGTGTATATAGCGCGCGCCCAGAACTCCTTAGAACTATTCAAAAATCGAGAGTTGATTTTTGTCATACTTATAGGGTGTCATTTTCAATGGGCTGCCATGGCCTCAATTATACAGAACTATTGCTCATATTGCAAAGAACTCCAGAACTATTGTAAAGGAACCCAGAACTCCTTAGAACTATTCAAAAATCGAGAGTTGATTTTTTTCATACTTATAGGGTGTAATTTTCAATGGGCTGCCATGGCCTCAATTATACAGAACTATTGCTCATATTGCAAAGAACTCCAGAACTATTGTAAAGGAGCCCAGAACTCCTTAGAACTATTCAAAAATCGAGAGTTGATTTTTTTCATACTTATAGGGTGTAATTTTCAATGGGCTGCCATGGCCTCAATTATACAGAACTATTGCTCATATTGCAAAGAACTCCAGAACTATTGTAAAGGAGCCCAGAACTCCTTAGAACTATTCAAAAATCGAGAGTTGATTTTTTTCATACTTATAGGGTGTAATTTTCAATGGGCTGCCATGGCCTCAATTATACAGAACTATTGCTCATATTGCAAAGAACTCCAGAACTATTGTAAAGGAGCCCAGAACTCCTTAGAACTATTCAAAAATCGAGAGTTGATTTTTTTCATACTTATAGGGTGTAATTTTCAATGGGCTGCCATGGCCTCAATTATACAGAACTATTGCTCATATTGCAAAGAACTCCAGAACTATTGTAAAGGAGCCCAGAACTCCTTAGAACTATTCAAAAATCGAGAGTTGATTTTTTTCATACTTATAGGGTGTAATTTTCAATGGGCTGCCATGGCCTCAATTATACAGAACTATTGCTCATATTGCAAAGAACTCCAGAACTATTGTAAAGGAGCCCAGAACTCCTTAGAACTATTCAAAAATCGAGAGTTGATTTTTTTCATACTTATAGGGTGTAATTTTCAATGGGCTGCCATGGCCTCAATTATACAGAACTATTGCTCATATTGCAAAGAACTCCAGAACTATTGTAAAGGAGCCCAGAACTCCTTAGAACTATTCAAAAATCGAGAGTTGATTTTTTTCATACTTATAGGGTGTAATTTTCAATGGGCTGCCATGGCCTCAATTATACAGAACTATTGCTCATATTGCAAAGAACTCCAGAACTATTGTAAAGGAGCCCAGAACTCCTTAGAACTATTCAAAAATCGAGAGTTGATTTTTTTCATACTTATAGGGTGTAATTTTCAATGGGCTGCCATGGCCTCAATTATACAGAACTATTGCTCATATTGCAAAGAACTCCAGAACTATTGTAAAGGAGCCCAGAACTCCTTAGAACTATTCAAAAATCGAGAGTTGATTTTTTTCATACTTATAGGGTGTAATTTTCAATGGGCTGCCATGGCCTCAATTATACAGAACTATTGCTCATATTGCAAAGAACTCCAGAACTATTGTAAAGGAGCCCAGAACTCCTTAGAACTATTCAAAAATCGAGAGTTGATTTTTTTCATACTTATAGGGTGTAATTTTCAATGGGCTGCCACCATCCTTTTTTCGGTCTTCCTCTACTCTTATATCCATCGACCGTCATACTCAAAGCTTTTCTAGTTACATGGTCTTCATCTCTCCTCATAACATGCCCATACCATGCTAACCTATTACTCCTTAACTTGTCTGTTACTGGTGCTATTTTCAAACTTCCTCTGATATATTCATTCCTAATCTTATCCATTCTAGTTACACCACACATCCACCTTAACGTTCGCATCTCTGCCACATGTAGTTTTCTCTCATCCGTCTCTCTAGTCGCCCAGCACTCATTGGTAAGGATATACCATTTAAAGCTATAGGAGAAAAACTTGATGGACCACCGAAGTCGCAAAACAAATGTTCAGCTTTTAGTCTACTGATTTTCAAACCAACATTCTCCAGTTTTTCTCGTTTATTAACATTAAATATTTATAAAAAATATATACAGTTATATTTATGCAATTTTTTTGTACTTAGACTATATTTTCTTAAACAGTTACTGAGTTTATCTGTAATCATTCCCTAATTAGCTTTTGAGGACGTATAAATTTTATATGCGACATGCCGTCTTGGTACGTCGTGAGTTAGTTTAGTCAACTCGTGGTAGATATACACTTGATTGATAATATTTAGCCACCGTGAGCGACGTAGCTCTAATGTTTGGGTAAACACAACCGTATGTGTTAGAGCATAGACGCAAAATATAGAGATGATCATAGCTTAATGTTTTGTGGTATTTTATTGTAGGGGACAGCAGCTGTGGTGGACATCATATTCCTACTAGAAAAACGGGCAGTTCGACCAATGTATAATACGAGCACCAGCATAATTGAAATACTAGAAATAATAACAAATTGGCCATTCCATTTTTCAGGCCCACTAAGACTGAAAACAGTTTTTTAGATAATAGTGTTAGGTTTTATAACATAGCCCTAAACAACTATGGCGATTTGCCGGATAGTGAGTTCAAGCATCATGTTAAGTAGGTTTTAATGTCTCAAAGCTAATATGGGGTAGTAGACCCATATATGTACGATGGAGGTGTGAACGACGCCTTCTCTCTGCATTTACCAGAGATTTACTCTAGCGGTAACAGATGTGTCACGTTTATTTAATTTTTAGTATTTGAATTAGCAGTAAGCGCAGTACGGTACTTCGCTGCATAGGCATTCTAAGTTCCACTCTTTCGGTTATTGTGAGGATGCTACCACGCCCGTGACTCTCGACATTCCACGCCACGCAACACGCCCAACACTCTATTATTTTGTATACATTTGGCGTAATTTTCAACCTACATTTTTGTATAAATTTCTCTATTTCTAAGAACCAAAGCTAGATATGTTTTATAGACTTTTTTTTTATGTCATAGGTGGCAAACGAACAGGTGGGTCACCTGCTGTTAAGTGAACACCACCGTCCATGGACACTAACAACACCAGAGGAGTCGCAAGTGCGTTGCCATCTTTTGGAGGGATGGGTTAGGGGAGGGAAAGGGAGAGGAGAGAAGAGAGGGGAGGGGAGGTGGGTCTCCGGCGCTCTCACTGACCGAACGAAACGCAACAATGCAAGCACTGTTACTTCACGTCGGTTTTCTATGAGAGGGTGGTACTACCCCGGGCGAGCCGACCCATTCATACTGAAACCAATAATAGTTTCAGCGTGGCTCTACCACCATTAAAACTGTAAATGTAAATGTATTTAATAAATAGTCTATTAAATACAAAAATAATATTTCAAATAAGACTTGTAGTTCCTGCAATTAGTTGGTGCAAACA
>MU161471.1:14082-42083 GCA_015888305.1 Antheraea pernyi | reverse complement strand
TATCACCAAGCACTTATATGTGTGTTCCATCAACTGTTATTGAAAGGTAGTCCCAGACTAGGTTTAACTAAACTCTACAGAGTACAGAAAAATCTAAATCAATCGCAAGTTGAGTAACTAGCTAGGATTTTCGACTTTACTTATCGAGTAGTTTCTAGATGATTTACCAGCTGCACACTGCGTTCTACTATAATTGACGTCACACAGTTTCTATTAAATGAATCCCCACCAGCAGTAATTAATTAACCAGTCTAATGATAACCAAACATGTGATCGAAAATACTACAAGCCTAATAGGACAGCGCCTTAAGGTAACTCTTAGATACCTGTATGTCTTTGGCGAGAAAATTTCAATTTGAAAGTAATAGTTAGTTGAGAATTAGCAAATACCCTATAACAATTTTATAGTTTAAAAATATGCCCAAAAACATTTAATACAAATAAAGTACTTTTTTTTATTGTAGCACTGCAAAGTGACTGCACTGTGCCTGATGGTAAGCACAGTACAATCCAAAAACAACGGCGACCACCGAGAGATACGCCCTCCTCCGGTCATGCCGGCCTGTGTAAATGTCTCTTCACGTTACGCTTGAAGGACCCCATGTTGTAGGAAGAAGGGAACACACTAGCCTGGAGATTGTTCCACAGTTTCACGGTACGGCAAAAATAAGATGTAGCGAACTTTTTAGTTCGTGCCCAGATAGGAGTTACCGTAAAACTGTGGCTCCGAGGACCGGCGCGCGTGCTTCGGTTGTGAAAAGAAGAGGAAGGGATTAATTTGAATAACTCTTCAGAACACTCGCCATAATACAGACAGTAGAACAGGCTCAGTGAGGCAACGTCTTACATTTAGTATACAACAATCTGATTGCAGGAAGCTACCATATTCATATTATAAACGAGAGAGTTTGTAAGGATGGATGCATGTTTGTTACTCTGGAACAGTAAAAACTACTGAATGAATTTTGATGGAACTCTACAGTTACTATTGCAGGCAGCGAGCCATGCTTAGTTTGTTTGATAATAACATTAATAGTTATAGGTCATACGTCGATTATGGAAATAAAAATGTATTGCATAAATATAGTTGTAGATATGTTTTTTTGTGTAAAAAAATGTTGGCAATAAAACTCGACAATATGCTCTAACTCTCGGCAATAAAAATAGGGTATAAAAAATATATTCTGGCAATATCCTTGACGCAGGCTCGAAAGGACCGCAACCTGGAAACATGTCGGTCATTTGCGCCGTGTGTGTAGAAATAATGAATTGGTGTATAGAATGCGTGACATTCACCCAGAGCGTGATCATTAGCGGATCGCAATTATGAGGTGAGGTAATAAAGAGTGAGCATGGAATCATAAAACGGCAATTAGCTATACAACAGAATTTGAAGAAGAGAAAATGTAGTAGGAGAAAGGAAATACGCAACAATTTAAAAAGAAATCCACAGAATTTTACAAGAAACAAGGTTTAAATAACCAATCCACAGGTAACGATTCTACGAGCGATGTGTCTACTAGCAACAAGCCTGAGCAAGTTATCAAGCCACAAACCATTAGGTATATTATTTTTCTTGTTTTTATATTAACACGAACGAAACAAATAGGCGGGTCACCTCATGGTAAGTGATTACAGCCATTCATAGACACTACCAACACCAGGAGAGTCGCAAGATATAATTTCTACCGTATTGTGCGTCCGCCAGGTCCTGCCTCCACCTCTCCATTCTTCCTTCCCTCTCTGTCTTAATAGAATATTAATACTAACCTAACCTAACAAACACCTCATTTTGTTCACATTCGAAATATAACTTACACATCACATTGATTTTAGTTCGGTGAAACTATTAAGACCTTGCTAGGCCAATAGCGTAGTCATTTCGAAAACAAAACATCACAATACCATATAGGTTGTAATTTACAATTATATATATAACAACATATAATTATTTATATAACAACAAAGTTTAAGTAGATATGAATGAATTCTATGTATTATCTACCTCGACTTGTGACACCTTTTTAGTTACACGAAGATAATGTACTAAAAAGTTACAAATACAGATAGAGACGCGAGCGACTCTTAGTGTAACAATAATTCACGCTTAATAAGCCACTATAGGTATCATAAACTTCAGAATTATTCTATTACTAAGGCTAGACAGTCTTAGACTACCTAATATTGATGTACTCCCGTTTAAAAGTCATATCGCGATGATAAAATCTGAATATAAAAATATGAGGACGTGAAGTTAATATTCTAAACGCACAATAAAACGGGATCAAGGAGTTATTGCGACGGTATTGCAAAGGTGAATATAACTCTTATATTGAAAAATCCGGTAATTTTATTGTATTTACGTTCAAGCGGGTCTTCATTTCATATTAAGAGCATACTTCTCCCTCATCAATACATTAAAAAGGTAACCAAATGTAGTACTCAATGAATTATATGAATTATCTTTACGGTTATCTGTATATATAATAAGAATGCAAATCTAACGTGTGTGTAGTTTATCGATTTTTTGTGAAAAACTTTATTGCAGATATTTTGGAATAAGGAATAAAATACATTTCATTCATTTTCAGGAATGTATATCTATCTGTATGGCTGTCTCGTCATTTGAACACGCATCACTACTAAAGTACTGTATTCACAAAGCACAAAGCATAGCCTCGAGCAACATTTAGTCTTGGTTTCATCGAAATCGGTTAACTCTATCAAAAATTATTGTAATTTGAATGACGACGCGACTTAAGTATTAGAGAGATAAGTAAGTGGACTTAATACATTCAGATGAGTAGTCCAGAGAAGCTGTAAAGACCTTGCCAGATCAATAGCACAGTCAGTTCGAGAAAAATACATTTTTTTTACATTATTGTCACTGTTTTTGTACCATGTGTCACGCGGACAGAGCCGCAGGTACAGCTAGTATTAAATAAATAAAAGTTAATTTATAAAACAAAATCAATTGCCAAATCGATACAAGCGCATTGCTTTAGAATAATTGCACCTATTTGGTTAATGCTTTTGTAATTGTCAAGATAAGGTGTGTATGAAAGAAAATATTTAAAAAAAAACCTCCATATAAAAAGTGAGTGAAGCGACACAGAAGACAATAAGGAGATCTTTCAAAATACAGATAAAACCTTGACAGCTTTAGTTGTTCAGTTGCAATTCAATGTCATCACATGGTCATACTATAAAAGAAAGACTTTGGGTTCATTTTCTTCGTTAGTACACGCGTGCAAAGCCGAGGTAGGCAGCTAGTATAATATAGACTTAAGTGGATTAAATAAAATATATTCCATGATCTTTATTTTATATACTTCATTTCAGCTCAAACTATTCTCTGTTGTAACAGGACGGTGTTTATTTAATTAAAAGCTAAAACTCCAAAGAAACCGTGCCTACGAAGGCCTCTAAACATTTTGTACTTAATTCATAAATTATGTTTTGTAATAAACAACCTGTTCGCTTAATTTCATTTCAAAGGACCATAAAGAGGAGGGGCACAATCGTAGGGTTTTAAGGAGGTTCCATACAGAATCGTATTCAGGACATATTTTGGAGGGTTTTTATTTATACAGGTCGTTTAATTAATTCTGGCATGTATGACATAATCATATATTACGCTTCTGTAGTGTTTTTAAATGAATAAAGAATATAATGATGCAACATAAAAAAATTATCTGTATTTTACTCACACGAGCAAACTTAAGAACATGACAAACATAGATATAGATATAGTGTTTACAAAATGTTAGAAATGCACTGTGTTCTTTGTATATGTTTAAACCAACAATTCAATTAAGCGACACATGCACTGCAATATCAGCTTAAACCAATAGATTTTTACAAGAAGCTATTTTTTATAAATGTATCGTGAGTAATATCACCAACCTGTACACAGTTAACATACTTTTTAGAGTATTACTTTGAATAATATGAACATCAAGAAGTGTACATTATTAATAATAATAGAATATTATTTCATACACAGCCATTTAATTATGAACTAAGCATAGCTTGTATTAAGGTAGCTAAACAATTGTTATATATACATATATAGATATTCAACAAGTAGACACATAATTGATAATTATACTTATTACAAAATGTCACTTATGTACGAGGATCGAAGCCACGGTTTCTAATAGCTCTTTCTACACCACTACGTCTCTAGGATATCCTTCTTTGGAGAGGGATAAGAGATATAATAATTTAATTGTTCAATTTGGGATGAAATACGATGCTGAACTCGTTTTCTAATTAGCCAAGTGATAATTGTATTTATTTATTTATTTTAGAATCGTCAACATGACAATACACTAGTAAATATATAAAAAGTAAGACTATTGTGATACATTGTAAATGTAGTCATATTTAGGGACAACCACGGCAAGCTCCAATAATAAATTAAATATTAATAAAACTAAATATTAAACTATTTTACATGTTTAAAATATTTACATTTTAAAATACAAAAACAAGAAAGTTGAAATAGAATAAGAAATAAAATACTAAAATTAATTGATACTCTATAATATATCTTATATTATTGTAAAATTAGATGTGTAATGTTGAGAAAGCGAATTAAAGATTAATTTTTTACATTGCGAATTAATGGGGCCCCGGATTCCCGCGGACTAATGTGACTACGTCTCTGGCAGTACGATATTCCCTACTTGAACAAACAATGTTCGTCGGAACGACTAACAAGTGACGCTTATTTGATAATGTTATTAATTAATTTACTGACAAATAATTTTGTACTAGAATGAAAATATGAAGTATGACTTTATGATATTTTATAGTTTTTAAACTCCCTAAGCCTAGACGGGGCTGGTTCTGAAGTGCTGCTGTCGGAACCCACCAAAAGGTGCTAGGCGACAGATTATCAACTGAGGATGGTAGCAAGCCAGACGTATTTAGTTGTTCGGAAGTTGTTCGCTTACGCAGGCCGGCATGACAGCGACGACTCGCGAGGGATAACGCATCTCTCGGTAGTCGCCAATGTTTTTAGATTGTACTGTGCTCACCATCAGGCACAGTGCAGTCACTTTGCTGTGCTACAATAAAAAAAAAATGTAAAAGCCCTACTATCATGGAAAAACTTCGTGGAAATACTCCAGTAACTAATTACCTTCTTAATACCCGTATTGTTTGTACTTTACAATGTTTTTAACATCTAACCACAATCTTGCATGAACCCAAATCACTTTTTTCTTTTTTTTCGAACTGACTATACTATTGGCCTTGTAAGGCCTTCACAGCTTCACCGGACTACTAAGTCGAGCGCTTAAGGCATTGATCCGATTTTATTTAGGCAACTAGCTCAAGGGTGCGCTGCACACCTCGGCTTGGGCTGTTGCTGATATCCCGGATCTGACCTAGCTGAACTATTCTAAGCTATCCATACATATATTCGTTTGTGAGTCATACAATTAAAATTGCATTTACATGTATATCTGATGGGAAACGAACTAAACTACTCGATTCGGTTCGATTAAGGGGAAAAAACCCTTCCACTATATGTGTAACGTATGTGAGGTGATCAAATCAGGATGTGGTCTAAAATAGTGACAAGCTAAACATGGAAGATTGACTCTCAAGCGAATCTGTCGAAACACACGATTGGATATATGACAATTGATCTTAAATTTGAAAGTGATAACTAATCAAGAAAGTATTAGAAAAAGACTTGGTAGTAGACTATTTTATTAGGATGTTCTAGAACGAATGACACGGTATCTGAATACGATAGGAGTATATGATTTTTACACTCTTTTTAATTAGTCACTTTGGAAAAAATAATATTAATTTCTATATTACAATTTAAACAACAATAGGAGGGAGATTTATTAAATTATGAATCACTTAACTTGTAGTCAAACGGTCGGGGCGTTTATAATATTTATGTCAGATGCTAATCGTTTTAAAACGAGAACTTTGAAACTCTATAGTAATTTATTTATCAAATTCTCGTTACTCTAGTTTATAGATTATACTATCTATTATTAAGATTAAAAAGTTTCATTCGAACATGTTTCTATTTCGAGAAGTTTCGTATTGATATGAGACTAGGGTATTTTTTTACAAACGATAATTGTTCACGAAACTAGTACATTTTTTGTAATTTTAAAGTAATAATCTCGATATTTTTTATTTAGCTCCTGATACCCCAAAAATGCCGCAAAATCTTTTATTTCTTGATTTTTTTTATTCATGTACAGTATGAAGACATTTTTTTTTTCGAAATGGTTGGCTTATCTTTGCAGAAAAAGTTTCCAATACACACGTTACACGTACATTAATACGCTTGCAATCATTGGTTGCTGATATGGATGGTCAGAGACAAAATGATTCTTTCTTATTCAAAATCCGATCTCTCAACGAGATGTGGAAGAATTTGGGATTTAAAAAAAGTTAAATGAACAAGTTATCTTGAACATATGGTGAATACATCGGTTTTATAAATCCGTGGCCCAGAAAACAAAATCGAAAAACAAAATTTTTTTCACGGATTAATTGGGATTGAGCGACATACGTTGTTTTGAAAATTTTTTCGTGACAAAATCTCGAAATTAGAAATATTAAGTAACGAATTCCTTTTCTTACACTCCGATACAACAATTTTTGAAGAAGTTATTCGAAAAATCACTAAAAATTTGTTTTTTTTTTTTGTTATCCCTTAATTAATTCGACTAGTATAATAAACAGTTACTTATACTAGGCTTAACGCATCGCTTACACAAAATGATTTACTTAACTACAACTTATTTGAATTGAGATCGTGAGTATTAAATTTAACATATTTTATTCAGCGTCATAATTACATCACGAGGGATCAGTAGAACGTATTTTCCTTTGATCACTTAGTTAAAGTTTACAGAGTCTCAGCTTAATTTTATACTTAAAAGATAGAGTCAATATTTTTATAATTAATTAATATTTTCTTCATTTACGCGAGAATTAAAATACTTTCATATGACCTTGAGAATAATTTTATGTTATATCAGTTAATACCCGGGATATCATCTGCATTACGTTGTGTTTGCGCGCCGCTACGCCTTGGTCCATTTTTTATCGGTGAATAAATACTATGACTGAGCGCGTAGTACTTATAAAATCTTAGTTTTTTTAAACTATAACCTAATAATAAGTAATATAACCTAAACTATAATAATTTTGATGAAATATTTTGTATCTGTTTGAATGGGTTCCTAGATGTTTTAGATTCATAACTGTTACCGATAGGTGGCTCTGTGATCTGATTCGAGGATTTTCATTTAGTTTCAGATTAGGACAACATCTGCCGTGTCTGCCAGTAAGTGTATATTAAGTTTTTTTTTTGATGTAGCACGGCAAAATAACTGCACTGTGCCTGATGGTAAGCACACTACAATCCAAAAGCAATGACAACCACTATCCACTATCCATCGCCGGTCGCCGCTGACATGCCGGCCTGCAAAAAGCTGGATATGCAGCTGATCCCGAAACGCGGCCCGCAGAAGCGAATCACTATGACGGGCTTTGCGACCCAGTCAGGCTATAAAACCCTACCACCCCGCTTTCACCATTGCCTCGTTCGTTATTCAGCAGGGTGCACCACGTGTAATTGAGGTTGGCTTAGGTGTCTCAAGTCTTATGATATTATTCGACACCCCTTACACCCCCATAAGTGAAGCTATCGTGGTATTTTCTAGAAGGGAATAAAGTGCCTTGGAAATAAGCCTAAAAAAAATATCGAAATCTATCGAATAGTTTTGTTACGATACTACCACAACGGTATACTTCTATGATTGCATGTATACATAACATGCACATATGTATCACTACATATTATGAAACAAAATCCTCTGCTACGTCTGTACGTCGGTCTGTCAGTTCGCGATAAACTCAAAAACTACTGAACGGGTTTTCATCCGGTTTTCACCAGTAGATAAAGTGATTGAGATGAGAAAGTCTTAGTTATATAATTTGTCAAGGTTTCTTTTTATTATCAGGGCGGGATAGAGTCCGTCTACTTCGTTGGTATATATATATATATCAACAAAATTGTCTTGGTCCCGACTAATATGCAAAACAAAGAATTCGCTTTTGACGAAAGAAAAGTACTGTAGTAACCTATATGCAGTGTTGTCTAGAAATAGCATCATTATTGATTGATATTATTGATAATATTAAACAGAGGTTACTGAAAATTGTTAAAATATTCAGGAGGTCCCGCAGTAATAATTAAATATCAATTAAAAATAAAAGAAAACCCATAATTAATGTCGGTAATACAAATTGTTATAAAAAAATAATAAAACCATTTTTCAGGCACAAAACTGCAAACACTGACTAGGATTACATTTTGCAAGACTTTTTTAAGTTTCTCTGACGTGACTGGTTGTTTAAAAAAAAACATATTTCAACTTGATGGATAAATATCGTGTTCTTCTATTATTTAATAATATTACATTTCAAAATAAAAACAAAAGAACAACGGAAAAGTTAATATGAATTATTAAGTTACCTCAAGGTCTTTCGGCCAGTTTGTGTAGACGTCGGAACGCTTGCCGAACCTGCGAACAAACGAAACGAACATAATTTTGTCTGTATCATGTTATAATGGTTATAGAAGTCTCATATGAAATATCAATTTTCTCAGTTTTATGTACACTGCATTGTTTTTAAAGGTTGAACAATAAACAAGGTATATTACGCCTGAGATAATTTTCAGAGTAAACCTGAGGTAAATAATGTATAAACAAACTCGCTTGTTTTATTTTAATATATCACATTTTATATTTCATACTGACAATGTTGAAAATCTGATATAACAACTACATCTTTACACCGTTTAAAATATATATAAAATTTCCATCCATTCGTATTGCTCGCTGTCTGAAATAAAAATGCAAACAAAGATAAAGAGAAATAACATCTTGTAATGAATATTCCTAAAAGTATCATAAGATTATATCACAAAATAAAAAAAAAAGTAATACCATGTAAAAAAATACAAGTATATCATATTAACTTTTAAATCTTTTCTGCCAATAAAATGTATATTAACTTTAACTTTAATTTTAAATATATATTTTAGATAAAATTAAGAAACAGACTTCAAAGAAATCATCTCTAAAATCTAACCTAATCTAACTAGTCTAGGATTGTCATCAAACCACCTATATGTCAGTCACTGTGTGTACTATACATAGTGTAGTGTAATATACACTATAAAAAAATACATTTTTCTAAGTTTAGTTATGTTATTTGTCGCTTACATTGTACATTACCGTTAATATGTTTACATAAAGAATATTAATATTACACCTAATTATTTTTTCTCGTAGCCTTAAATTAGCAGTTATTAGTGAAGAAAATGAACCACACATCATAAGAAAGTCGGTAATTATTAACAGTAATAACAGAAAGTAAGATTTGGCTACACAATTAACGATACATTACACAGGCAAGACCTTTGCCTTTAATGTTAATGGAAGTACAAATATAATTTTGTGATAATAATAAATGCACTTAGATAATAATATAATTTTCTCACATTTCTATCTTATAGTTAGCTCGTATTCGGAGCACGTTAGGTACTACTTTTAGGTCTACATTTTCTATGTTAGCAAAATGATTTTCATACTTATTTCTGACGCAAAATAGCGGTATTCATGTCAAAATCAGAATTAAAATACTCTTTATTCAATTTAGGCCCTGAGAAGGCACTTATGAACGTCCAAACTACCACCGGTTCGGAAAAGAACCGACAAGAAACTCGATCTGATTTATCTTTTCATAATACATAAGATTAGTACATTCGTCTATGGTGGATACACAGAGAGGCGTCACTTCCAAACGTCGCGATCGTTCACATATTGATCCACCCTGTATAATAGCCTTTATGTATTAAGATCCGCTTAACATAACACTTGAACATACTATCTGGCAACTTCACGTTAAGTCATTTCTTCAAACCCAAAATCTCTAAACATCAACCTCGAATAGAATTCTTAGTTAGGGTGCTATGTTTGAAGGATACATTTTAAACCATATGGTGCTATTACAAATAAGATAAATACGTATTGAACCCTGACATTAAAAAGGTCTCATATTAAATGCACCGCGGTCGCTGAATGTTCGCCATCTTGTTCTTTCGTCTTGCTTTGCTTACGTTAGGTTAGACTTGTGAAAAAGGATATCGCCTTGCCTCGGGAGAGCGCGGTGAATTTATTAGGATTTTTTTTTAAACCAACGTATTTAACTTTTTTGTAATAACATGTGTCTAAAAATGCGTCCTTCAGAAATAGCACTATATGGTTGTCACTCTCGAAAAGGTAATTCTATTTAAGGTTGGTTTATAAAATGCCATAGCATATGGAAAGTTTGACTACGAAGCACCACAAAGTTATTTTTACTGAAAAGCAGCACTACTTACGTTGTTGTATGTCGTTCTTTTTTATCACAAAGCTAAACTAACTTAACCTTCCATATTATAAGGTGTGTCTTTTAAGTTTTACGTGCTTGTTTAAAGTACTCGATGATCACTTTTTAGGCTAATACAAACTAACGCTGGGCATGCTTTTTCTATTTTTAACTGCACAATGGTAGTATTTTACGCATTTAGAATTTTACTAATTATTTTCCTGTTTAATAAAAAGCATTACATTTCTAATATTGGCATCACGTTATGTCTAAATACTAAAACTATTTTGATCAGCACAGAACTTGCTGCCAACATAAAGTAAAAAAAGAACAGTATTTTACGTTTTCAAATCGAACTGAAATGTTCATTTCTCCGTTTTTGTTATTTGTAATAATTGATAACAATGCATTTGTTTGTGTGTCATTTAGTAATACAAATATTACAATTATTTTACTAGCTCTTAAAAATTCGATTTTACCGGCCAATCTATATTTTTTTTAAGATATTCTTCGTCCGCATAAAATATTTTGTGAAATAATTAATTTACGTTAATTTTATCTGTTTTATATTAATAACGTTATTCTAGTTTGTAATTTTATTTTTACCTGTTTTATTTTTATATGCACATGCTTTTTTCCTCGAAAAGAAAACGCTTTTTATACCAAAATATAGATACATAAAGATGAAAACATAATATACATTCGACATGTTATTCATTTAACAAAAATATAACAAAATAAATAATCTTAAAAAAAGATTAGACAACATAATTTTAAACCTAAAAACGCATTAAAAGAAAGAGTAAGTTAAGAAAAAAAAAACACCAAAAATTACTATTTCAAACATCTAAACTCACTAATAAGGTACGATATGTTCCCCATAGATTTATTATAAAAGGAACAATTGCTACAACATGCAGGAGTCGAATAAGGATGTGACATTGTTGATAGCATTCGGGAAACATCGATTATCGTACCTTGGTCGGGTGTGGTAGGAGTAAATGCGGTCTAGTTTCTCCAGCCATAGAAGACGCACCGCACGATCTAACAAGTCTGGGTCGACGCGGTCTCCGCTCGTGTCGACGTCGCGGCGGTCAATCCTGCCAATATATCGACACCGATATAACTATGCTGTGTCCAACTCTATAATTGGAACACTTTCAACATGTTGTTTATACGACCAAGATACGACTATCGAACTATCGAACTTTACGCGTGTAAATTAAATACTGTAAAGAATCGACCGGGTGTGAATCGGACTCTTACGGAAAGAGTATCATTGCTGAGAAAGAAAGGTACTAAGTGCCCTTTTTTTGCAATATTGAGTTTTAAATCTAGACTAAAGGACCGCTAGATGGTTTTTTTACTTAATAAATCATGGATATAAAGGTATATTGAGAAAGCCCGAAAATATGGGATTATATACTTTTTTCTGTTTGAGAAAACCAATAAAACAAAAAGAAAATGTATTGGAAAAAATCGAAATCTCGACAATAGCGTCACAACAGACCCAAATATAACTGTCTAAGTAGCCAAATAAGTTAAACAAAATAATCATCAAAATCATTCAAGCTGTGCAAGAGGAAAAAAATTACGAAAACATGCTGTGTGTTTTTTTTAAACCTATTTTGAACTTGTATTTTATAGCACGAAAAATATCCAAACATATCAAATTATATACTATTTGTATTTAATTAAATGCAATCCTTTTTTTACAACAGTAATATTAATTTAATTTATCTAATCTTAAATTCTCTAAATTTATTTGGTAAAATATTACCAACAATAATCACATAGCATAAATAATAGAATTTTCACTAAACACGTAATTTATTTACAAATTAATTAATTAGTTATCAAAACAGTTTTTAATTAAAACAACTCTGTTATCTCATTATCGATAAATAGCGTTAATAACAATTACGACATAGTTATCGCGATAACGGAATGATACAGTCGAATACGTCAAGTAATTAGCGATCTCGAGTAGCTGATTAGCACATGCAGTGAACCGTTGCAAATAGCTAATACGATTAAAATTAGATCTTACTAATCCTCTTCATAGAAATATATTATAAGCAACAAAAATAACGATGCTAAATTTAATCAAAATCACAGGTGTTATTTGAACAAGGTTAATATAAAATTACAGTAAAAAGGGTGTGCGGTCAGCGGGTCCCCGGCAGAAACGAGATTCCCTTATCTAAAGTAATGAAATAAAATTTTCTAATAATATTTTAGGAAATATATTAATTTATCTTTAGATATCAAATAGTGAATTTATAAATTATATGAAGGATGCTAAACACAAGTAAGTTGTAATGAAATTTGCATGTGTTTTTGAGGTTATGCCACCGACAGCGCAAAACGTTCATCTGTTCGAATTTTGATACTAGTACGTACAACTTTTGTAAAATAGAAAGAGAAACTTTCATGGAAGACACGTAACGCTTTTTCTTTACGTGGTGATTTCTACCATTCAACTCCTACCACAAGGTTTGTTAGGAACTTCGTAACGAACACGTATCCCAAGAGTTACGACATTCTTTCGTTTCAATGCATGGCTTCACAGAACGGATGCTGGATCCATCGTGCTTCAGAGCGTAAAGGCCAGAAGCTGCCCTTACCGATCTCATTTCCCACATTCCTATTAATGATGCTTTATCTACTCTATCCATGAAAATTAGACATTCCAGGTGAAATCACTTATTTGGTGGATATGCTTGCTGTGTTATTTAAAAAAATGTTTGTTGTCCATAGTACAATACATTCTAGAGAAATACAAAACGACGGGACTCTCTTGAGTATTAAAATAAATCTGGTTGGATACTGATATATTAATAAATACTGGTAAATCGGATGTTCATTACTAAAGTCAAATCGAGAGCATCACCAAGAATTAAGTGGGACTTGGCTAGGATATTAGAACATAGATATTTAGGCGCAAATAGAGAAAATGTTACCAGATTGCTAAAGGAAAGTCAACGGAAGGCTGTCACAAATCAGTTAATCTATACTAATTTTATAAAGAGGTATAGTTAGTGAAGTTTTCGGGGGAAATATCTGGATTTACTAAACCGATTTTGCAAATTCTTTTACCAATAGAAAGCCACGTTATTTGTGAGTGGCATAGGATATATATTAAGCCGAAAAGTTAAAAGACTTTTTTGTGGTAGTCGGATCTGCAAATAAGTCGGAGAAAAAACGGTCGAACGAAAACGTTTCTTACGAACGCTGCCTTACGAATGAGAGATATATGATTGAGTTCTAGAGAAAAGTTGTAGAGCTTGATAAAGTAAAAAATGTTGCTACCCAACGAAGTGGGCACGGGTCACCTAGTATTTAATATAACAACTAGGAAAAGAGGAAACACTTGGAATCTTCAATGGAAATGTGGCTGATAAACTAGATTGAGTCTCCGAGTTGTTTTCCAATGCGATGGTAGTTTTACCACACAAAAGTGCCCTTTTAGGGCCCTAAATCGAATAATGTATTCTCCTTTTTAGGGCCCTAAATCGAATAATGTTTTCTTAATTTAATTTAAAGAAGCCAAGATTTTATGGAGATTTTACATTAGTTCTAACAGAGTTTAGTATGCTAAGTAATCTATTTTAACTTTTTTTTTAATTTTTTATTTTTATTGAGTATTTTATTATCATTATTATCATTGTTTTCTAAATTAAATATTAGATACAATTATTTTTATATTTTTCCTATAAACGCACCGTGTTTTACTCGTATATCATAAACTACATCTACATTTAGAAGGATATTATTTAAAGGTTAATTAAAAATAAGTAAAATCCAAATTGCATTGTGTAAACCAGACAAAAAAGAATACGATGAGACTAACATGTTCCAAAATTAAATAAAGGTAATAAAAAAAAGTTTTTGTTGAGTCGTCGAGAATCTGAGTATCTGAAAACATTTAGCCATGAACTAGGCAATACACGTTTTACCTTTTCAAGAAGTAATTTTTATGATCCCCTCAATGAGCGATATCAGAAAAGTTTACATCGGTATGAAGATGACACGTGAGAAATTGTAACACGTGTTTGTTGTTATTTTTTATTGTATTTTCCGTGTTCAGATGTTCTCAAAGCCACTTTTATAGCTTCCAAATTAACGGTATAAAATTGCTGCAGCGCCATCTACTATCGACTTTCAGCAAAATGGATAATATAATATCATGAAAAAAGAAGCCATAGATATACTAACTCTCTTGATAGTTTGGCAATTACTGCCAATTTTTTTTATATCATAGGAGGCAAACGAACAGGTGGGTCACCTGATGGTAAGTGATCATCGCCGTCCATAGACACTAGCAACACCAGGGGAGTCACAACCTGTGTTTGTGTTTGGGGGTAGGAGTGGTAGGGAAGAGAAGGTGGTTGGGGAGGGGAGATGGGTCTCCGACGCTCTCACTGACTGAACGAAACGGAACAATGCAAGCACTGTTACTTCACGTCGGTGTTTCTGTGGATCGGGTGGTAGTACCCCGGTCGAGCCGACCCATTCATGCTGAAACCAGCAATAGCTTCAGCGTGGCTCTACCACCTATAAAACATTAATAGCTATGATTTTGACATCTTTAACTGCTCATTCAGTAAATATCACTCAAATCTGTTTAAATTATACGCATGTTGATTTTTGTTAGATTATAATTTTCAATCAGTTTATATTGTTAAGCTAGTGCTGAAATAAAATATGCGTCGTTGATGTGTCACTGAAGTAATCATTATGAATACATAGTATAAAACAAAGTCCCCTCCGCATCTGTGTATCTGTTTGTCCCCGATAAACTCAAAAACTACTGGACGGATTTTCATGCAGTTTTCACCAGTGGATAAAGTGATAAAGTGGTTTGGCATATAATTTTTGTCAAGTATTTTTTCCCGAGAACGTCCGCCAGGCCCGCTAGTAAATAAATAAAATAAACAAGAGCAGAAAAAAAGGTGCGGACCAAGTGTCCGCAAAAATAAAAATAAAAAAACAAAAAGGTACTTATATAAATTTTTATTTCCATTGATTTTTTTATAAAATTTATTCGCTGCACGTCTGATAGCTATATAGTCGGTAAATTTTAATTTTATTACACCATTTCTTTAAATGAATAATGTATAGAAAAAATCAAAATATATGAATTACTAGCCTCTTCCCGCGTCTTCGTTCGCGTGCAATAGCTACTTTGAGCGACTTTGAAACATTCTTCATTGGCTCCTGTTGGTCTTAACAATAAATCGGACTAGTAGTTCCTGAGATTACCCCCTACAACGTCATAAACTCACAACGTCACAAACTCACAAATTCACAAACTTTATCTCTTTATAATACTCTTATTAGTTTTTTTTTTTATGTCATAGGTGGCAAACGAACAGGTGGGTCACCTGATGTTAAGTGATCACCACTGTCCATGGACACTAACAACACCATACGGGTCGTAGATGCGTTGCCACCCTTCGGGGGGAAGGGAGAGGGGAGGGAGAGGGAGAGGAGGGAGGCAAGGGGAGAGGAGGTGAGCCTCCGGCGCTCTCACTAACCGAACGAAACGCAACAATGCAAGCACTGATACTTCACGTCGGTTTTCTATGAGAGGGTGGTACTACCTCAGACGAGCCGACCCATTCATGCTGAAACCAGTAAGATTCAGCGTGGCTTTACCACCATTAAGAGCTGTACGATAGATATCGTACAGATAAAACATATCGTACATAAAAATATTTGCTCTACTGCTATTAAGTAGAGACAAAATTAAGGAATACCTTTGTATGGGTTACATGTCGCCTTTTCCTCTTAAGCGGATAAACAAGTCGGGTGTCATAACTAATGCTACTTGGTTTAAGATACGGTAATCTTATACGCGTCAACAGACTGAACTAACACTCAATAAAAATATCGACTGTCATACAGATAAGACAACAAAGCTTCTGGCAAATGTACAATTTCCTTTACTTTTGTAATGTCCAAGTCATCACCCTATTATCTATATAACTTATAATTCTAGAATAATTTATAATAGGGATTGTCCAGTAGTACTATAATAAGCGATTTTTTTTTCTTTTATATTCACATTCTGTTCTGTCCGATCACAGAAGTTAAGCAACGACAGGCACGGTTAATAATTAGATGGGTGACCGCTTGGAAACACCACGTGACGTTAACTTTTTGTTGTGTTTTTTTAATTAAAATGATTCCTTGTAACACAACAAGTTTAATTCTCTCGTGCGTCTTTATAACATGCCCTGTTTTTTTCTGTAACTGTATTGAGATTGTAGACTTAAGGGATGTCAACTATGACAGCCAGACGCCTATAAATAAAGGATTCGACACGTTGATGGCATGGCAAAAAGTTTCTAAATTTTTAAATTAATAACACTAAAGCTCGTCAATAACTACTAAAATAAATAAAAAAAGAACATTTATCAATATATTTATCATATATTTATCAATGTATCATGAGTGAACAAATCTGTACTTCTATCTGTACATATATATTTTCTGATGATTAATATAAGCCACACTGATGATAAGAATGACATTATACAATCTATCCGTCTGTTTGTATATTTGAATGTAATTCAAGACGACTTACAAGATTCTACAAAGTTATATCTGATAACCAGTTCGGCTTTAGAACGTCGAAACGAACAGAAGATGCAGTTGTTGTGTTTATAGATGTTGTAACTAAAAAACTAGACGACAAATACAAATGCTTAAGTATATTTTTGGATCAAAGGATATCAAAGGCTTTTGACTCTGTTGATATCCCTACAAAAGTAATTTAGTCTATTTAAATTTAGACTACCTGTTAACCGTGGCTTTGCCCGCAGTGCTATGTCCATAACGGTTTAACCGATTTCACGGGACTTTCACTAGCAGATAGCTGATCTTATAGAAAGTAATTTAGATTATTTTATTTTAGACTAGCTATTACTCGCGACTTCGTCTGCATGAAATTTAGCAAAAATATGTTATTATTCACTGTAAACATGTGCTTAAGATGTGCGTTGTACTGGACTCCAAGAATAAATATAATTGAAATCCATATATCTGTATCTATGTATGTAATTTGAATTATATTGTCTTTTCAGTTATTTTGCTTTATTTACCGCGCTTTCGTCTACATAATTCAGCAACCATAGTAACATATAAGAATATTGTATCCAGGTCAATGAGCACTAATTAAATTGTCGAATATTAAAACGTGCTTAGACAGATATAAAGTTTTATATCTTGATTTATATTTGTGCAAGATATCAAGATGTCAGCGCATTCATTGTATACAATTCAACATTATAATTATTAATAGTAATTTTGAAGAGAGAAGGATGTCTAAAAAGATAAGATAAAAAAACCATAAACGTATTACTTATTGACAATATGGGCATATTATAATAACATAAATAATAACATTTTTAAGCCATTATTTAATTAGTTCCTTATACAGTGTAAGTGAGGACTGAGGCAGTTATATGGTGGGTTAAGGTTACAAATATGTTGCTGATGATCATTTGACACACATTTCAAACGAATTTTAATTTGAAACGTTAAATGTCAATGTAGGTGGCGCACGTGTCGTACTTACAATTGTTTTTAAAGAGCGTTGCTATAATAAACACGGTCTCACAATTTTATATTTGTTTAATACAATTTACAAAAACGCGAGCGGGTCTGCTGGTACAGCTAGTATATAATAAATTCAATTAACTCGTAAATTGTTGCCCAAAATAATAATTGATGGATAGCCCGATAACAGAGTAATTAAGGGCGCCCGATTCTGTATGTCTTCAAGCTAACGACCACTTATGAATAAACTCCTGATCGACATAGAACAGTTCGTGTGATGTTTACACAATTAACAAGATATGACCTGGTTATATTCGTCGCCTGTAATCCCTATTTGAAATTGAAATTCTCAGTCGTTCGACGAGAATAATAATGAGTTTTATACTGTAACCAAACATCTTAAGAGCCTCGCACGCAAAATAAACAAACGTGCATTGAATGCTTCTAAGGCATTATACTTTTACAAAAAAAGGGATGACAAATATACACCTACTCGAGTTATTTTGATTTTATATTATATACTAGTTTTTGCTCGCGGCTTTGTTCGCATTAATCGAATGCAAAATTGATTTTTTTTTAAATTGCTGCTTCCATTGTTATACAAAAACCCCAAGATGCACATTTAACGTCTCACAGCCGGCAAACAAAAATGAAGTCACGCGTCGCTTGCGTCCTTGTAAAAACAACTTTAAACCAATCAGCTAAGGTCTTTTTTCCGTACTAATTGGTTTTCGCAGAGATCATTTGGAATTGACAGGGTCAAGGTAAGGTAAGATCGAATTTGCAAAATCATAAGTTTATCGCATAACTATAAATCACGTATGTATATTGGATAGTTTTTGCGGAATGGTTTTGGCCGCTACTTTTATTGGAGACTGTGTGTCTTGGTTTTTTTTTTAACTGTCTACGCTATTGACCAAGCACGGTCTTAACAGCTTCACCGGACTACCGTGTCTTGGGTTTTTATATGTCAATGATTGTTTTACAAGTCGTTCAATTAAGTATTGGTAAGTAGAATGCTTATTTTATTCTAATCGTTCCTTTAGCTTCTTTGTACTTCAAAGACATCACACTTATATAGCCAATTCATTCCCACAATTAACAAATTTAACAACACCTCAATTGTAAAAATTCATCAGTCATTTTGGAATATATAGCGTATCGAAGATAAACATATACTTCATCGAAATTAACTTAGTTAAGCCGAGTTGTCAGTTACAAAATATAGATTTGAGTTTGTGAGGTACACATGCTGATTGATACACATGTATGATTGATTTAGCCAGTTTAGTTTAGTAAGATTCGCTTTGTTGCATTCAAGGTAACAGCCCAAGCCAAGGTTTGGCCAATTTGCCACCCCTGAGCTTGTTGCCAAGCGGCAGAAATAGTCCGGTAAAGCTGAGGAGTCCCATCAAGCACGTTGTAAAGTGTACAGAAAACGACATAGGGTGCATTTAATCGAGAAAAAATGTATTGTTCCGGAAATACAGATCAAATCTACAATAACACGAGTGAAGCCTCAAGCAAAAACTAGTTTCTCAAATATAAATGCTATAGATAATCATATCAACCTACTTTCAGTAACGTATTATATGTTCGTAAAATATCGAATGATCTATCTTTATTATGTAAAAATAGCAGAACCTTTTAGCAACACATTCGTAGTCTCTGCGTTTAATCTCAATTCAGGACCGCTTTTTACTTAACAAGTTTTCCTTTGGTGCATATTTTAACGCCTTTGAAATTTCCCCTTGCCACCGCGTAACAAAAGAAATGTTCTTTGTACCAACGCATTTACCGTTGGATGACAATTTATATACAGTATGTGTCGCTATAACGCTACTCGTACGAAAGATTTATGACATAATGCTAAAATGATGAATGAAAATTAGATAAAATATTGCTCATTCAATTCAATTTCATTACGATTTCAAATATATAATGACAATTTTAATTAAATTGTAACAAATACTATTCAATGAACATAGATACCTAAGAACACGTATATGAAATAAGTATTTAAACACTCATGTATAGAAAAATATTAGATAATGAAAATTTGAATTAGTTCGTCTTTTTCTTGTTTTGGCTCCGCAGATGCACTTACCAGTGTCAATGTTTTGCTTCAATAGAGATTACAACATATTTTACCCATAAGTGTCGTGTGAATAATTTCAATATTCCAACAAGATGGTGGCTCTCTTGTTAGAACTTTCCAGGGAGTTTTTGTGGCATCGCAGAATTCATAGTCCGTGGTATTTTTTTACCATTCACTTTATTTATGTTTTTTTTTTCTCGAACTGACTACGCTATTGACCCTGCAGGGTCTTTACAGCTTCACCGGACTACTAAGGCGAGCGCTTAAGGCACTCAGCCGATTTGGTTTTTAGGTAACATACACAAGGGCGCATGGGATGTTACCTGGAAAAAGTCGCGTCTGACCTAGCTAACTATTCTAAGCTATTCATACATATATACATTTGTGAACCATACAGTCGAAATTGCATGATTCACAAATGAATACGTGTATATCGGAATGAAACGAACTAAACCTATTCGATTCAGTTCGTTGAGGGAAAAAAACAAAACTCTCCCACCATGTGTATGTATGTGCACGTGTGTGAGAGAGATGATCTCATATGTGTGTTCAAGTGATGTAGATGAGTCACTGTATCGCGAAAATAATATCACGAGGGCTCCGCGCGGGAACGACCTAGGCTCGAAATATTACTGAGAACCGCGATATGTGCGGGAACTAAAAAGGATCGATTACAAAAGCGCGGGCGCAACACGCATTTAATAAGATCGAATTTAAATTTACTTTACGGCGACGGCGCCGAAATCTAAAAATAGACATAACAAAAATTATTATTATTGAACGGTCGTTTTTAGGGGAAGATAGACGTAAATACGCGATTCACTCTATCTTATATGAGTTATTTATTTTGAACAGCTGCGCGCGCGAGCCGTCGTAATGTAGCCGCGATGGCTGGAAACCTATGTATCGCAGTGACGGATCCTAGAAGAGGATTTCGGGCGGTTTCTTCGTATGGCGAGATCTCCGAGATCTCGTGGAAGATGAGTAGTTGACCTGTGTAGTCAATACTCGATAGGGAGAAAGAATAGGCGGGGTGATCCTGTGAAGGATTAGCCGCCGGAGGTCTGGGAATGGGCTGGGACACGGGCTTAGGAGCCCACGGAGCCTGAGGGGCCCGGTAGGGGCGGGGGGGCGCGCTAGTCGCGGGTGCGGACGCTCTTTATTTATGTACAGTAACCGAACAGTATTACGTAAAATAGCACCAATTTTACAAAATACAGAGTCAAATAACACAAGATTATGGATGAAGTTTAAAGACCACTGCGTGGCATTCTAAGATCCCGTCAATAACTCCGAATTACTTAGTTATACAAAAGCACTATTAAATGAGCATAGATAAATTAACAAAGAACAGCATAGTCGAACATATTTTCACAGATAACATATGCATAGAGAGCGCGGGAAACGTTTAGATTCTCACAAATTAACAATTAGATTATAATAATGCATCGTTTATGATTTCAGTTTTCTTTTTAATTATATTACTGCTAAATTAAATGAATTAGTTGGATATTAAAATATATGTTATTAAACGCTTAGAAAAATAGAGAGACAAAGAACAACTATAACAAATACAAGTCATCGTAAACAGACACGGATAGAGCCCGAAAACTGAAAAAAAATTGTGGGATAACTTTCAGACATTATTATTACACACAATATATTTTGTGATGAATTAAATAAAAGTCCAGCGGTTGATAAGGGCCTGCTTATTGTCACAGAATGTCATGCCTTTTTCATTTCTACGCTTGTGTTATTATCTATATATTAATACGTGAAGCCTAAATTTTGTATCCCTTTTTAACGGAATTGGGCGAACGGATGACCGTGAAATTTGGCATAGTTAAAGTTTATATGGAGGAGAAGTGCAAAAAGCTATTTATTTTATATAAAATGCATTAGAAGTACATTATATTAATTAAAATATGCATTACTCACACTACTGCTTCAATTTTACACAACATATACACACATGTAAATAAAAAAGACATTTTGACAGATCTGTCAATAAAGAACTTCAAAAAAGGTTGTGAAGGAGGTTGCTATGCGTATGTATGCGTATGTGTATGTATTATTTTACTCTTACGTTCTAATTACCCTTTTTCATTCTACATTCAACAATGATATTATAACATACAACTATTATTATAATATTTATCCCTTTAAAAAATCAATGAAATATGGTCGAATGTCGACCACTAGGCGTCCACTAGTCTGTAATAATTCTGTTACTTTAAGGGCCGTTTACGTTTGATTATTATGTACAAAGTGAATTGGAAGTAAATTACGGCATCCGAACTTAGATTTATTCATAATCCTCGTAGATTTATTAGGGCTATACATGACTGGACTAATATGTACTGGCCTTGGTTTACTCACCATAAACTTACATTATTCGAACCTATAACTTGTAACATTGATGGTATTTTACGTAATATACTTTGGTCATATTGGAAAGAAATAAAATGGTTTACAGATTACACGAAACATGAATTTTGAGATATCAAAAAACACGATTTTTGTTCGCACGCTGAAGCTATTACTAGTTTCAGCTCGCCCGGGGTTATTACTAGTCTCTCATAGAAAACCGACGTGAAGTTACAGTGCTTGCATTGTTGCCTTTCGGATTCGGTCAATGAGAGCGCCAGAGGCCTCCTCTTCCCCTTCCCCGTCTCCTCTCCCACCCCCAAACCAGGCTGACAGCGCACTTGCAACTGCTCTGGTGTTGCTAGTATTAGTAGGCCTGTTCGTTTGCATCGTATTATATATTTAAAAAAAACACGAATATATTCTAATAAATTTGTTACAGCCAATTACAGCCGATTGAAGCAATAGTGGCTTAATCGATAGTATGTTCAGATACAGCGTTGACAGACGTGGGTTCGAATCCTACCAACTGAATCAGAGCTTTCGATGAAGAAAAACATCTGTTTGAAATCATAACACGGTGGTAGGACTTTTTTAAGTTTACTTGGCTAACTACTACCACCATCGAATTGAAAATTTGTAGCCATTCACCTGTTGGTGTGTTCCGCCAGTTGCACTTGAGAGTCAGCCACCCTCTAGGTTGGCTGTGTTTATAATCATAAACCACAAGGTAATTTATCATCAAATGAGATTGTAAGGTATAAAAAAATGAAAATGTATTTAAAATTAATTTTTAGTACTAAATTTCTTAAAAAATTTACATTACTTGTTATGGTTATTGAATGCGGACTATAATATATTCACAGTGGTGTTTTTTTAAACAACTGAATGTTAATATTGAATAATTTGTATGACAGAATGGGAAACTGTTTGTGGCCAAAATAAAGGAAACATATTCGCTCAATACCCATAGTATAAGAAAGATGTAACTGTACAAGGAATTACTAAGTCGCGTGTCAAACTAATATTGACATCGCGAGCTGATAGCGACTGACGCGTCACTTAACAAGACCCAGGAAATGTAAATAATTCCTTCGTCGTGTGCCATTCATTGGGGATATTACACTGAACTATGGTATGTGTATTTAGTTACTTTACGTGCATTTGCCTTTTGTTACAAAGATGTTAGAAAATACTTTAATTCACTAGCTTATGGTTGCGGTTCCGCTTTAATCTAGATTAGACTTATTTGTGAGACTTTGTTTCTTCCTGTATCCCTGATAGCAGAACTGGAAAATTTCATGACGATTGAGCAGTTATAACGTGAAAGCGTAACAATCTCACTGTCGCACTTATAATACTAGTAGCTTTTATTCGCAGTTTTAATTGCGTTAATTTAAAATTTGTTATATCCCCTTTCCTGTACCGAACAGTACCCTTTTCCTGGATGATATCCTAAGTAGTCTTTTGTATCCTGAACATCGTGTATGCAAAATTTTGTGATACTCAATTAAGTAATTAAAGCGTAAAAGCGTACCAAAGATACTAATTTAGAAATAGTTTTTTTTCATACCATCAACGAATCCAATACTTTATTTATAATTATGTATTCGTTATATTTTAGGCTTCACACGTCTACAACTTACAATATTTATACAATACTCATTATAGTTTTTACCATTTAGAAAAGAGCAAGAAGAAATACAGATCATATCTATATATTATTAACAAGCAACCAAGCCAAGCCAAGCCTACGCCGCGCCGCTGAGGTGAGTGCTATATAGTTCTTGAATAAAAGATAAAATAAAAATGTAATAGTGGTATTAGTATGTAGCAATAAAAGGCTTTTTATTTTTATTTTATTTTATTATATTAACAAGCAAAGTAAAAACTTTATACTCATAATTGTGGTCTAATTTCGACCACTGGATGACTATTTAAAAAGTCAAAGGTAACTTTCAATATAAATATGTAATTAACACAAATATTATTTTGCCAAAGGAAAATCTTTACTATAGCTGTGGCGTGCTGTGCATTCCGTTCGCGTGGAACATGTAATAAATGTAATGTAAAAAAAAACCAGTGACTAATAAAATCATCTCAAACACTTATCCACTTTTCTCTCGTACTAAGTCGCGTCGTCACTAAAATTATAATAACTTTTCATAGAGTGAACCGATTTTATTGAAACAAAGACGAAATATTACTCAAGGATATGCTTTATGATTTATTATGATGATGATGGTAGGTTTTATCGTGAACGCAGTGCTTTAGCTGTGATGCGTGTTCAAACAAACAGAGAGGCATTATTGAATTGTAAGGTACCTAATTATTATATAATTCCAAGACATCAACATGCAACATTTTTTTTCACAAAATCCTTAGAAGTACAAACAAGTTAGATTTACTTTCATATTATATGTATAGATTTGGAGAATAACTTATAGTCATAATTATTTTTACTAGTGGGCGCCCAGAGGTCGACATTCGACCATAGTTCATTGATTTTTTAAAGTTTGAATTTTATTAGGGTTCGTTTGTCAAAGGGTATTTTATGTTATAATATAATTGTAGAATGTAGAATGAAAAAGGGTAATTGGAACGTAAGAGTAAAATAATACATACAGTCGAGCATAGCAACCTCCTTCACAACCTTTTTTGAAGTCCTTTATTGACGGATGTCAAAATGTCTTTTTTATTTACATGTGTGTATATGTTGTGTAAAATTGAAGCATTAGTGTGAGTAATGCATATTTTAATTAATTTAATGTACTTCTAATGCGTTTTATATAAAATAAATAGCTTTCTGCACTTCTCCTCCATATAAACTTTAACTATGCCAAATTTCACGTTCATCCGTTCGCCCAATTCCGTTAAAAAGGGATACAAAGTTTAAGCTTCACGTATTAATATATATGATGATTTTTAAAAATGATTGTTATCTACTAAAGTAAAAACATTTTGATATCCTACGTAAAATAGAACATAAATTCTATCACAATTAGTTGTACAACAAAGACGAAACATTTAAGTTCACAACAAATTAGAAACCAGTTCGCAAAACTCTTCCACTGTAATTCCTTAAGTTTATTTCTTGAGTATTTAGTAACGAGATATTTTCGACCCACTATCTGGCTCGCTCTACGATATTAGTTACAAGTTGAAGATGGACCCTTCGGGAAGTCGAGTGTTTCTAATAATGTCTAGAACTTAGTTCTCGGCGATCCTTAACCTGGATCTTCAGAGTTTATATATTTTGTAGTAGCAAATCGACTAAATTGCATTGCTCAGTTTCATTACGTCACTTAATGTTTTATATAGATTAATATTATAAAAGCCCAAGTAATTCTGTCTGTCTGTTCGTTATTTCACCACTAAACATATGAACCAGTTAAAATGAAATTTAGCATTTTTAAAAGGGCCTCATCTTACAACTAGGCAATAAAAAGCCGCAGACTTAAAAAAACGTTATTGTTTCAAAGTTACCCGAGTTTTTGATGCGTTCTATTTCCTATGTACACGTGGGAGTTTTCGCGTATCAATTTTAGCAGTAAATTTTAAAACATAAATCGTTTGTTTGAAATTAAACTTTTTATGGGAGGGCTTTGATATTCTGATTCGCAACCTTTTTGTGTGAAGAAAAGTGGTAGGGATAAACACTGTGTCGAATACAGTGTTGAAAACACGGGTTCTCGTCCGATCACGGAAGTTAGGCAACGTTGGGCACGGTTAGTACTTGGATGGGGTCCGCCTGGGAACACCGCGTGACGTTGGCTTTTTGTTGTATTTTTATGCTGCAATACAAAAGTTTTACTCTTTTGTTTTTTTTTTTTTGTTAAATAAGTGTATAAAATAAACAAATACATGACACAAATAATTTCAGTCAAAATAAACAGTAGACAAAATTCAAATAAAACAAATTCTGGAATTGAATGTACTAATTTCAACTGAAATAATAAAGATTTATTAAACGTATTCTTTTCGCGATTCGCTCTGGACAAATTCTTCAAGTAATAATTAGTAATATTAATATGTAAGCCATTATCTAAGGACACCTTATTTTTCACATACATTTTGTGATTATTTGAATTCAATAAATATATCTAAACCAAATAAGCGAGACATATCAAGATGGTATTAACACAATTTACCAAGAGTTGCTTAAAGTTAGGAGAAACATTACTCTAAGGATTATAACTTATGACATACTTTCATTGGTACAAGTAAATTAATTTCCAGAGGTACTAATAATATCTTTTTGATATTTACCATAATTCATTTAATAATCTCATATCATTTCAAATATATTCATAAAAATCATACTGCCCAATAGTATAAATAAATTTGGATAAACATTTATATAGAATATAGTTTATTCTTATTAAAAACAATTCGACGCCAAACGCCAATTCCTTTTTTTATATACCAGTGGTGGCAAAAGAACATGCGGGTCACCTGATAGTAAGTGATCGCCGCTGCCCATGGACACCGGCGACACGAGGAGAGTCACAAATGCGTTTCCGGACCTTGAGAAAGGAGTACGCTCGTTTCTTGAATGATGGTAAATTGTACTGTACAGAGGACTGACGTACGCGGAAAAAACAAACGTAAAAAACGCACAGTGGACGACTTTCAATTTTTTTTTTCGAACTGACTACGCTATTGACCAAGCAAGGTCTTAACAGCTTCACCGGACTACTAAGGCGAGCGCTTAAGGCACTCAGCCAATTTTACTTTGACAACTAGCTCAAGGGTGCGCGGCACACCTCGGCTTTGGCTGTTGCCTGATACAAGCAATTCGCAGCTAAGCTAACTATTCATAAATATATGAGTCTATTCATACATATACGAGTTGTTGAAACATATATGTGTACCAAGCATACATACCTCAACAACTCCTATATATATTTCGTATCGGATAATATTCTAAACTATTTCAGTTTGATAAGGGAAAAAAAAAAAACCCTTCCACCTGCATGTGTAAGCGTGTATGCGTGCACGTGTGTGGAGGTGATATGTGTAATGTTGTCGCAGTGATGTAAGATTTTGTGTCACTGTATCGCGCGAGCAGCGTACTCAAGGGCTCCACGCCGAGGGAACGGACCTAGGCTTGAGCTGCTGCCGAGGGGGGCCTAGTCTGGTGTGCGGGAGCGAAATATACCCCCAGACCACGGCGGCGTGATCTGTGGTTACGCGGGCGTGGGCGTGAGCACGCTCTGTTTAGAGAGACAGGCTGGTACTGATCGTTCACTGCCGTTATTTCATCGGGGGGGTCGGTAAAAATATGGTCCATCAAGATGACACTGATCCGTTTCAGTCCGTGACGAGTTGTTCTATAAAGGAACTCAGCAGCAGGTATCAGTCCGAACAGCTTTTCAGAGAAATCTGCGTGGTAGATCTTGTACAAGATGCAAAGCGACGCAAAGTGTCGGGCCTTAATGAAAGCACCTGGTCGCCGATGATTCGTGCCGCTCGCCGTTGGATGCAGTCAAGGATACGGTAAATTCCTAATTAATTATTTCAAAGCGATTGTAAAAATGAT
>MU161471.1:0-14067 GCA_015888305.1 Antheraea pernyi | reverse complement strand
AGGGAAAGACTCTTTATTATAATTTAAAGCGCAAGAAAGGGGCGAGCGATATGGTGATCATGCATAAGAAAGGGGAAGTAAATAGATTTTTTTTTTGTATTTTTGTCAGTACATAAAATATATTGTTAAAATAAAAGATAATCCAGACAAACTCGCTGGTATCGGCTAATTTTAAATAAAACTATTATTGTCCGTATCTACATTTCATATTACTAGTGGGCGCCCAATGGTCGACATTCGACCATAGTTCATTGATTTTTTAAAGTTGAATGTAGAATGAAAAAGGGTAATTGGAACGTAAGAGTAAAATAATACATACAGTCGAGCATAGCAAACTCCTTCACGACCTTTTTTGAAGTCCTTTATTGACAGATATCAAAATATCTTTTTTATTTGCATGTGTATATATGTTGTATAAAATTGAAGCAGTAGTGTGAGTAATGCATATTTTAATTAATTTAATGTACTTCTAATGCATTTTATATAAAATAAATAGCTTTCTGCACTTCTCGTCCATATAAACTTTAAATATGCCAAGTTTCACGTTCATCCGTTCGCGCATTTCTCTCAAAAAGGTATACAAAGTTTGGGCTTCACGTATTAATATATAGATATCTATAATCTATCATATTAATTCTATAAGTAGACATCACGCGATACAACGCCTACGTCCAAACCGATGTAAGTCGCCTATACCTGCGTAGGTGTTAAACTCAGAAGAAAATTTGTACAATTTAGTAAAAACGTTCCCTAGAAACTTTACCTGTTTCACCGTATGTTAGTAGCTTTTGTACATAGCGGGGTTATTGCCGCTTCTAAATGAGTATCCAGGAAGAAAGTTAAGTTCGATATGGCTTTCGTTTTTTTGATGATCTCTAATCCCAATCTAAAGTAGTTTGTTGAGTATGTAACTCCTTGATATCCTTAACAAGTTGATTTTAGTATTTCGGATTCACCGCGATATTGTTGTTTCTTTTTTTTATGTCATAGGTGGCAAACGAACATGTGGGTCACCTGATGTTAAGTGATCACCACCGTCCATGGACACTAACAATACCAGAAGAGTTGCAAGTGCGTTGCCACCCTTGGGAGGATGGGTTAGGGGGGAGAGGGAGAGGAGAGAGGAGAGGCGACGGGAGGTGGGACTCCGGCTCTCTCACTGACCGAAAGAAACGCAACGCAAAGCACTGTTACTTCACGTCGGTTTTCTGTGACAGGGTGGTACTACCCCGGGCAAGCCGACCCATTCATGCTGAAACCAGTAATAGTTTCAGCATGACTCTACCACCATAAAAATGTTTCCTCTCCGTATTTTTTTTTATAATAGACTAGTAAGAGCCCACGACTTTATCTGTCTTCAAAAAATCAATGAATTTTCTAAATAATTATGCTATCGCTATGTTTATTATAAGTTTGTTCAATTCGAAAAAATACTATAGAAAAATCCATAAAATCCACAAACTTGACAAGTGAACGTCACGGAAAAAAATCGTGTGTTCACATTCACATCTACTACAAATGTAACTAGACTGAATATGAACGAATTTCAGGACTTCACTTTTTTATCTTTGTCCGCTTCACATGAAATGTGGCTGACTCTACTGTCTATCCTCCACGAATTCGTAGGTGTTAATTATAATATACAACACCTGAAACTTAATTTTATAATAATTAATATATTTTTTAACTCAACGGATGGAAGGAACCTTAATATTTGTTTATCCAATACTAGCCGACCCGTGCCCACTTCGTTGAGCGGTAATAGGCATTATCAAGCTACAACTTTTCTATAGAACTCAATCATATATATCTCATAATTATGGCAGCGTTCGTAAGAAACGTGGCTTTAACGTGGCAAATAGCGTAGAATTTTTAAAATCGGTTTAGTAGTTCCTGAGATTACCCCCTACAACGTCACAAACTCACAAACTTTACCTCTTTATAATAATATTATAAGTATGTAGATTATAACCCCTGCCCGCGACTTCGTCCGCGTAGTAATAGTTACTATTCTGAGCTAATGCTGACACACACGGAAATTCCGATATACATGTATTCATTTGTGAATCATGCAATTTCGATTGTATGGTTCACAAATGTATATATGTATGAATAGCTTAGAATAGTTAGCTAGGTCAGACGCGACTTTTTCCAGGTAACAGCCCAAGCCGAGGTGCGCGTGCGCCCTTGTGTATGTTACCTAAAAAAACCAAATCGGCTGAGTGCCTTAAGCGCTCACCTTAGTAGTCCGGTGAAGCTGTGAAGACCCTGCAGGGGTCAATAGCGTAGTCAGTTCGAGGAAAAAAAAAGCTGACACACAGCAGAAGTTCTCAAAAAAAAATCTCGATTTTGAAACATTTTTCATATGTGCTCCGCTCCTATTGGCCTTAGCTACATGATATATAGCCTATAGCAATTCTTGATGAATGAGCTATATAACACTGAAAGAATTATTCAAATCGGACTAGTAGTTCATGAGATTACCCCTTACAACGCCACTACGTCACAAACTCACAAACCTACAACGTCACAAACTTTACCTCTTTATAATATTAGTATAGATATATTAATATTTAAATCAAGAAATAAAAACCAGTGTTAAAATTAAACTTTAAAATAATAGTATTGTTATAAAGAATATTAAATCAAGAAAAGGAAACACACACTGATCTTTTTTTAGTTATATCAATAGACAAGTTGTTTATTACTTTTTTTATATACCTATGTTACATCGCGCGCACAATTGTGACGATAATAAAAAAACTCATATGGTAAAATTCATCAAACCTTTTAAGGTATAAAGCGTCCCAATAAAATATATATACATACATCTAAATATATAAAAATCCAAAGTTTGTCCAGGATGAACTCCAAAACACTCGACTCACTCAACTCTTCATGAAAGTTGGCATTTATGTATTATTTGGTCCTACTTAAGAGATAGGATAATTTTTATTTTGATTAATGGCCTCAACATTTTTAATTACGAATTAAATTATTGTCAATGTTGGTTATTGTTATTAATTGTAAGTTTCACTAGTCTCGAACAGGTGGCGCTATAAATTATTTTGGTGACAGAAAACTGTAAGACTGGTTGTTATAGATATAACATAGATGGCGCCGCGTTTTAATTTTGAAAATAGTTCATCATAACTTTAATTCAAAATATAACAACTGAGCCACAAAAAGGCATGGCTGGGTCAGCTAGTACACTATAATAACAATATCCACCTTCTGTGCATTCGATTTGCAAAATACAAAATACTCGTAGGTTACAATCATGTCATTGACTTTGATGGACTTGCAACTTGTAAATAGCGGACTAGAAAAGCCCCTTTATCTTTCAAATTCCATACGGCATCAGGAAAATCGGACAAAGCATAAACGTTCTGTATCACAATAAGCAATACCACCGTTGATTCTACACAGAAGGCCAGTGAAACAATTTCAGCCGCCCACACTGTAATTTTCGCTTGTCATAAGGTCTTATCTTGTCCGCCTTTGCGTAGCTGCATTCATCCGGATAAGCATTCACAATTGTTATTACAATACAAGAAAGCAAATCAGCTTCGATTCCGCTCAATTTTGTTCCAATTACCTATACTTGTCAAACTATATATACAATCATTAAATATTCCCTGCAAAGTTGTTGCACAGAACGAAACTGTTGACTATGAATTATAATTCTACGTGAGTTATGAAGGATTACTTATTTTATGTTTATACTAGGGATTAACAAATGCGGCATCTGCATTTTCAATAAAGGTCAGGGAACGATAAATTATTTATAACCCGGAATTTAGAAATATCTTCAGTAATAAGAGATTTATCTCAGATACATATTCAGTAAAAGAGTTAGTTATTTCGACGTATTTCATTATATGTAGAGTATCTGGGACGATTTCTTGAAGTAAACACTTCTTTAGCCGCGCCGAATTTTGGTAGGCGAAAAACTTAGTATCGCGTTTGATATTTCTTCATATTAACCTTGTGCAGCCTGTCATATATTTGATTAATTAAACTATAAAAAATTGTATATTAAAATTATTGCTCGGAATGACAATTGATGTGAAAACCAGAGTAATATTAATAATTTCAATTTACAAATTATGAAGTTTAAATAATTCTGACTGTAATTCATTTAAAAATTAAAAAAGAACACAGTTTTCTATATGAGACTGCTTCGACTTTTTTATCATAATTTTTTTTATATATTAACCCTACAAAATGTATTAGAGTTTCCTACTTAATCCTAATATATCGCGTTACCAGGTGTAGGTATATAATGTATAATAGCCGGTGCCCACGATATTATGGTTTTATTATCTTCCGAGAACCTCATATTTTATTTGGATTAATTATTAGCTGTTTTTTTTATTGTGATCTTTTCGTTACCATTTAACTACTAGAACCGTTCTACGGATTTTAATTCAACTTATTAGTTAATATATTACTGCTTAGTTTCAATAGAAAAATGAAATGGTATGTAGCTTAGTCAATTCTCTGAAAAGCTCTCTCTCGATCAGTAAAAGTGTCATTAATATCGGTTCAGCTATTTCGGAGATTAAACTCAAGAAACAATATATTTCCTTTATCTCTTCCTGTTTCTAAGTATTTTTCAGAAAAAACAACTACCTTAGTAATATGTTTTTTTATATATCAAGCTAGAATATGATAAGTAAATAATTATAAGCTAACACGAGAATTTTAAGGTATTAAAATAAGAACAAGTTTTTTTTTTCAATATTTCTCGGAAAACATGAACGGAACATGAGTGGTGATTCAAACAGTTGTTATCACCTTTCTAATCTCTGATGTGGAACCGTGATTACACTACGTCGCATCGAACTGAAGCACTTGGCTGTGTTTAAAGCGACGACAAGTAAAAAGCCCTGGTTTTAAAATAAATCATCAGAACTGAGAAACGAGCTAAAAGGTTATGATAATAAATGATGCAAGCCAAAGAAAGCCACACTACACTGGGATAAAAGTCTCTTCCTTACAGAAGGTACGGGTACTACCACCTCGCCTACCTTCTCACGTACACGTTCTCAGGGGTTAAGAAAACCTAGGTCCTTACCTAGGGTCTTATCCAAACAAAATGTACTGCTGTACTGATAATAATCATTACATAAATAGTATAAAACAAAGTCCCCTACCGCGTCTGTCTGTCTGTCTGTTCGCGATAAACTGAAAAACTACTGAACGGATTTCTACGCGGTTTTCACCAGTGGATAAAGTGATTCTTGAGGAAGGTATATAATACCTAATATACCTATAATACCTTATATAGGTACATAAGGTATATAATTTGTCAAGATTTTTTTTTCTAATTAGGGCGGGACATGTCTGCCGGGCCCGCTAGTATATTAGTTTATTAGTTTGTTATATATTAGCCAGTATATTAGTTTGTTATATATATAACAAAAAAATAAGTTTAACCTTGTTAATTAATACAAATGAAGATACGATTGCTTGTTAGTGTATATAGTGTAAACTTATTTTTTTGTTTTATAATCGGATCGAAACTTCCTGAGATTTCTCTCATAGATACTAATAAGGTTGTACTTTTTTTTTTCTTTAAAAAGAATATCTCCCGTGCTATGGATCAAGCTATTTAAGACTTTATAAGCATACAAGTAAAGTATATCCAGATTCTGAACAGCAATTTACGAAACACGCAAATAGGTTGATATTTTTGGCGTTCACAGGAAGTTTACCTCTCATTCCACTGCAGGTGATCCCCGGGTGGTGCTATAGAGTACCACATTTTTGCCCGCTGCTCTGTTCCACATATATTGAACATCACACCGACAAATAGAAATACTCAGTCAAGCGACGACAATAAAAGATGGATAGTCTATTTACCCACACAAGTAAATAAATATTCACAGTGTGTGGGATTCGAATAAACAAAACTTAACGCGGCGGCATCTTAAACCGAGATCTCTTCAGTACTACGAGCAGGACATTTTTTTTTTTGGAACGTTTTATGACATCTCTAAATTGTACCTGAATACAGTATTATTGTGCATCAAAATCAATGGATATATCTATAAAATGCGTGTCTCTAATAAATATTTTAATATGGACATTTTTAATTACTAAAAAATAAACATACAAAATTTCTAACTAATATTATTTATTACAGTGATTTTAACTTAAATTTATAACATCGTATAACTGATTGATTAATGCTAATCAACTCTCATTGAAAATTAGGAATTAAATTATAGGAGCTCATTTGCGTTAACCCCTTGATTAAAGATAAATTAAATTATTACCACAGGGAAGTTATTAAGGACGATTTATGTCTAAGCGATATTTTAAGTTCAGAAAATTTAATACTGTAATTGTAAGGAGAACTATTTTGATTAAATGAATTTAATTAAGACACCCGAAGAATTCAAATTGATATATTGTTAAGAAAAATGTATATGATAAAAATGATTGTGTTAGTTGGTGTTCAGTCTAAATGCTATTAATAGAATGAATTGAAACTAAACAATTATACTACAAGACCGAGGCAAGGTACGAAGACGGCTGAAAAATGTAGGGCTGGCCCGTACAAGTCATTAACGTGGTTGTTTGCGCGGTCATTGAATAACATTAAAAAAAAACAAAATTATTTGGAAACTGCATTACTTACTATATGTATGGTATATTATAAATGTATCAAGTAAGTATGGATATTCGTTGATTAATACAAAAATACGAAAAGAAAAGAATCTAAGTTATGAGATAAGCTTTTAGTGATGGTCGACAGAGGTTTGACCGGTGGAAAATCATTTTTTTTTTTATAATATACTGTGTAACGCGTGACCTCGGTCACACCTGACGTAAAGTGAGGACGAGGCCTAGGATATAACGCGTTCACGCAGTAAATGCTCATTCACTCTTCTCAATTCCATATTCATAGGTATAAATCTCATCGTGTACCAACGAATTTTTCGGAATTTGATGTATTCAATTAGTATATATACTATACTAGTATATATATAACTATACTATACTAGCATATATATAACTAGTATATAATATACTATATACTGGTTTCAATTAGTAGCAGTAGCGGGTAACGGTGAACGAAAACATCGTGAGCAAAACCTAAAGCCCAGAAATGATCTTATAGTACCACCGGATCTGAGAAAATATAGAACTGTGCTTGAAGTTTGAAATCACCAATATATCGTGAGCTCTGGCGTGGTGATTATGCCCATATGTTCCTATGACCTTGTAGTGGCTCTCGTGCACGCTAATGATGGCAATGATATTATTAAATACTAGCCTCTGCACGAGACTTCGTCCGCGTGGAATAACGTTACTTTGGCCTGAAGCTAACACGCAGCGGATGCTCACAAGAGGATAAAAACCTCATTTTGAAACCATTCTTCATTGGTGCTCCGCTCCTATTGGTCTTAGCGTGATGGATCCCGAAACGCGACCCGCGGAAGCAAATCACTATGACGGGCTTTTTCGCCATATACATGGTGGTTGCGACCCAGTCAGGCTATAAAACCTTACCACCCCGCGTTCGCCATTGCCTCGTTCGTTATTCAGCAGGGTGCACCACGTGCAGGTGAGGTTGGCTTGGGTGTCTCAAGTCTTATGATGTTATTTGACACCCCTTACACCCCAAAACTTGGTACTTTGTTGTAAAACCTGACGTTGGAGGGTACGAACTTAGATCGATCGGTACGAAAAGCTGTCAATGAGCAATCATCGTCTTATGCGCAGTATTTAGAAAACGAGTGGAATAACATTTTACGAGCCTAAGCGTTCGATGAAGGAAACATTATAGTAAAGCCATAGCATGATTGTAGGTCATATTCAAAAATCATCCTGGCTGGCTGTCGTTATAAATTTGAAAATCTGTTTTGAAACTCCTATAGGTCTGTTCCGTCAGATTCACTTGAGAGGCAGTCTCTTTAGGCTTAGCGTCATATCAGTTGACATTGTGGGCTCGGTATAAGTAGCTTATTGAAACAAAGATACTAAATTCTTAGTAAAAGAACACTATGCAGTAACAGATTTTCATCTCAAGACTTATCTATTGTCGGTGAGGTACATTACAGAAAATATTTTGGAACTTTTTTCGGATTTTATGTCATAAAAAAAATTGTTCCAAACTTGACGTTCTCCATCTTATAATTATACTGTTATAATTTCAGGGTCTAAAGGAGTTGCTTCATAGTCGATTTTGTAATAATCAATATTGGAAGTTAATTTCACTTCCATTGTAAAAACAGAAAGTGATTATTATTTTTATTTTTTTGCAGAAGATATAGCGGAGGCCGTGGCACAATCATGCGAAAAATGCACAGATTCTCAGAAACATATTTTCAACCGATTCCTTGAAGGTCTTAAAGAAAAATTACCTACAGAATATGAAGCGTTTAAGAAAAAATACGATGTTGACGGTAAACATTTCCCCGATCTGGAAGCTGCTGTTGCAAATTTTTTGTATTATGTATATGATTTATAAATAATAAATAACAATAATGAGAACGTCAGCCTGTAAGAATCCCACTGCTGGGCCAAACGTCTCTTCCCGAGGGCAAACATTGATATAATTACAACGCCAAGCCATGGCGTATAGGCAATTTAAATTTCATTTACTGTTACCAATTATAAAAAACCAAGCGGAATAGAAAAAGGTATGTTATTTATGCTGAGTTAATATGGACTCAATATTCTACCGATCAAAGCACTCGATCATAAGAAAAATGAACTAAGTGAGTAACAAATATGACTCGTTTGTACAATGAACTCGCGTACAAGCACATCTCATTCGATATTTGACCGTCGAGCTTTTAAATCCTAAAAGGACAATTAAACACATTTTAAATCCATTACTATTTAAACTAACTCATGCCCGGTTTCTGAGATACTCGGTTAAACTGCCAATAGTTATTGACTCAACAAGTTACCTATAAGATAAACTGTCAAATGGCCCGTTGAGTTTTACTGACATTTATCGTATGTTTGTGTGTTTAGACACGCAATTTGACAAGTTATCGAACCGATAATGCTATTGAACAGATAAACTGCAATTAAAGTACCTCAGAAACCGGGCAGTAAATCATATTTCAATATTCTTGATTATATTTGCCATCTTGTTTTCATTTTCATAGTTTAAACTTTTAATATAATTTTTATTTTAACCTTTCCATTTATTCTATATGTATTTCCTATTAGGAATATCTATCAATATTTAATGTTACATAATGTAATCTTTCAATATTATTAATAGCACTGGTAAGATGTATCGATGTGATAAAGCGTTGTAGGTTTTCAGTCTAGTATGCTCCTTCTTATTGTATTATTCATCGGACTAGTGACTGTTGCATATCGACAATTGTAAATAAATAAACAAATAAAGACTTTACGATTTAATTCGTTAATTGAGGTTCGTTAATTAAGTTCTCATAACAATTAACGCAACTGAAGTCCTACATCGTAGATACCAGATGTAGAGTTTCAGATTCGATTTCACGCTCGCCATAAATTGTAGAGTTCAGGTTCGATTTCAGTCGCTAGCCTATTTACGAAATTATAATAATAAAATTTGCAAATATTAAAGACTTTTACTCTTTTTTACAAGACTGACATAGAAAACTTTTTATTGTAAATATAAAATTATATGATACAATTTAAGGAGATTTTGTAGCACCATATAAGTTTAAAAATCATACATACTGAACAGCTTTTGTCACTGACGAGACATTTCTATTTCAACAAGACCATAATGATATTGTTTCAATATCACCCCGGGACTTTAATAAGGGAAGGGATTCAATCATGACCCTTCACAGCGGGCCAGGCAGACGACACGACTCATCTTGACATGTTATTTGAGTTTACTATCAAATATTATGCGAAAGTTTTCAATGTGCATGTGTCGTTTCAATTTTCCGTATGGTTGTCCTTTTACAAGAATATCATTGGAAGGGTAATTATGTAAATTCTGAAGTCATGAATTAGAATCATGTAACTTATCTAACATAGTCGCTTACCTATGAATGTTATTTATATGGAAATTAGCTAATAATATGCAAAGCTTTGATTACTTTTGTAAAGTATGGAACGTAAGTCATGTTACAAATATTGAATGTAGGTTGAAAAAAGGTAATGGAAATGTAGGAATGAATGGGAAGACAATAGAATAGTTCGATGAGAGCTAAACTATAAATGCATAAGGAATGAAATAGCGCGAAAGAGATAGTTTTACTATTATTGTGGTTAGAATAAGGACGACAAAAAAGATCATATAGCGAAAACGTTGCCTCTTTCATTTACACTTTAATTATAAATCGAATTTGAAATTTACTGAGTCAAATAAATGAACTCGCTGTTTCATTAGGCAGTTGTTTCAAACCTTTCAATAATTAAAAGCACGTACCAAATAAAAAATTACAGATCTGCTGTCAAGAATAAATAATTATTAAATTAATTCGGTTCACTTAATCCTATCCTAATTAATACGATACGATATGAATAATAAACGTAAATTTGTTTCTTAGTTATTCTTTCACGCCTAAACTATTCGACCGATCAGCTTGAAATTTTACATATATGTTATTTAACTGTTCGCAACATCTTATCTTTGCCGTACCGTGAAACTGTGGAACAATCTCCTAGCCAGTGTGTTCCCTCCTTCCTATAACATGGGGTCTCCCAACCGTAATGTGAAGGGGCATTTACGCAGACCTGCATGACAGCGACGACCGACGAAAGATGGCGTATCTCTCGGTGTCCGCCGTTGTTTTTGGATTGTACTGTGCTTACCATCAGACATAGTGTACTCACTTTGCCGTGCTACAGTAACAAAAAACTTACTAACAGACACGCTTACAAAATCTTCAAATCTATAGTTTGCATGTACCTGCATTTTTCTCTATTATATCTTTATTATTATCTATTATCCTTTTTTCTTTAACGTGGGGAAATCCCTTATGGATACGCCACCCCCACCGCCGGTCGTCAGCGCCGCACTCGTGGCAGGCGGCCGTCGGCTCCCTGCGTGCGATCCGATGCAGGTACCACCAGAAACAACCGTGTCCAGTGAGTACCTGCACCAGTCGGAACGTCAGGGAGCCCCACTCCCTGGCAGTCCACTCCCGCAGGACCGGGCGGACGGCGTCCACTGTAAACCGCCCGAATCGCTCGTCCGCCAGGTCCTTATCCTAAATTGAGTTTGTTTATGACGCTTTCACGCGTTAACTATTACTCCGATCATCTGAGATCATCATTATTACATTTTGCATACACGTTGGCGGAATACAGTTACACATATAAAATACATTTCATTAAAAAAATGCATGGTTACCAAGGGATAGGTTCAATTTACATTAAATCGAGTGAAGACGTGGGTAAAAGCTAATCAAGTATTTAGGACGCTCACTAATCACAAATACGATATAAACTCAAAAACATTTTTTTTAGTTCTACTCCTTTAAAGAGTGTGTACTCTTTTTTATGTCATAGCAGACAAACGAACAGGTGGGTCACCTGATGTTAAGTGATCACCACCGTCCATAGACACCAGGGAAGTCGAAAGTGCGTTGCCAGCCTGTATTTGAGGGAAAGGGAGGGAGGGGGAGAGGAGAGGGGAGAAAAGGTGGCCCTCTGGCGCTCTCACTGACCGAACGAAACGCAACAATGCAAGCACTGTTACTTCACGTCGGTTTTCTATGAGAGGCTGGTACTACTCCGGGCGAGCCGACCCATTCATACTGAAACCAATAATAGCTTCAGTGTGGCTCTACCACCTATATAAAAATAGTGTCATAAACGAAAGAGACCGATTAAGGAACGTAATTTGAAAAGGAAGATAATTAATTTGTATTCAGACCGAGTTATTGTATATTTCCCACAAATATACATGTAACCAAACTTAGGTACATAGTTTCAATCGATTTTATTCAATGAAATGATTAATAGATTTTATGTAATTCAAAATGGAGAGTGAATAATAATTATTCACGCAGTGGTCAAAAAAACAATGCTCGAATTGACAATGAAAAGATGATTTTCGGTCTGAACAGAGCTGTTACACTACAATATAACTGGAATATCCAATTATAACTCTGTAATAAATAACTCCGCAAGCCATTCCGAAGTAAATGGACTGCATCTATCTTTATTTCTACTCCGAGTGGGCTGTATTGTATCACCGTATTTTATTATATAAATTAATACATCTTTAAAAATATATGAACTGGCAAGTAAAAGATGAGAAGAATTACTTATCGAATAAACATTTTGTCTTTTTACTTATCATTTTACAAATGTATTATACTACTTTGAGTACATATAATATTCATAATATATACCTTATCTGAACCATTATCTTCAATAATCCGGTTACGTAAATCGGATGCAAAGAGACTTCGTGAATAATGAATATGTATAAAGCATTTTTATTTAAAAATCGTCTATTATACTTTACTAGTTGTTCTGCCCTGATAATAACAAAAAACTTTGACAATTTTTATACGTAAGCCTTCCTCATGAATCACTTTATCTACTCGTGGAAACCGCATGAAAATCCGTTTAGTAGTTTTTGAGTTAATCGCGAACAGACAGACAGACGTGGGAGAGAAATTCTCCCCTGATTTTGAATTACTATGTGGTCTACAGTGGGAAACACGCTAAACATAGTGGGGATTGGTTGACAAGTGCAACTATCGAAACAAAATAACAGACGCAGGGCGACACATTTTCAACCTGAGCCACGCGGACTTAGATGAAGCCCATACCATCATGCTATGGTTTCAACGCGATATGAAGGAATTCACCGGAAGGTCCAACTCAGTTGCAAGGAAATAGGTTCGACACGTCGGTTGGTTGGTTGGTTGGTCGGTTGGTGTTCGAAAACGTTATCAACTGATCCATCATCGCTTTAAACTTAGTAAAGTTCTAAGTAAACTCTCGTCAACGTAATTGTATTAAGAGTAAGCACAGTATATGTACTAAAATGTCTCTTTAGTAACTTTTTTCTTGTTATAGCACGGCAAAATGACTGCGCTATGCCTGATGGTAAGCTCAGTACAATCCAAAAACAATGGCGACCATTGAGTGACACAATATCCATCGCTGGTCGCCGCTGTCATGCCGACCTGCGAAAAGCTGGATGTGGACAGGCTGATCCCGAAACGCGAACCGCAGAAGCGAATCACTATGACGGGTTTTTTCGCTACGTACATGGTGGTTGCGACCCAGTCAGGCTGTACAACCCTACCACCCCGCTTTCGCCGTTACCTCGTTCGTTATTCAGCAGGGTGCACCACGTGCAGGTGAGGTTGGCTTGGGTGTCTCAAGTCTTATGAGGTTATTCGACACCCCTTACACCCCAAAAATGACCCCCATGACGACGTATGCATTTTTTCCCACATATTTATGATGAAAATGTAATGTCCTCCTTCAGATCACACTATAAAGTACATTGCAATCGGTTTAGATATTTAGCTGTTTAAAAGTAAAAAATAAACAAATATTCATACATCAACAATATTACTGGCTTTTATCCATAGCTTCGGTCGATTTCTAGATTTGGTACCTAAATGTCGAAAACAGTACATTTTCTGGAATAATATATTTAAATTTATTTTATTTATTAAATAATATATTTTCCTCCTTCCATGATGATCGCTTAAACAGTTAAGACGTGAATGCGTAATAAAACAAACCACAACTCACATTCGCTGCTTGTAATATCTTAAACTGAATAAGTAAGGTGGCTCACGTTGTAGCTATTACTAGTTTCAGTATGAATGGGTCGGCTCGCCCGGGGTAGTACCACCCTCTCATAGAAAACCGACGTGAAGTAACAGTGCTTGCATTGTTGCGGTTTCGTTTGCGATTAGTAAGAGCGCTGGAAGCTCCCCTTTCTTCTCCCTCCTCCTCTCCACTCCCCCCTTCCCCATACACAAACTGGCAACGCACTTGTGACTCCTCTGGTATTGCTTGTATCTATGGACGGTGGTGATCACTTAACACCAGGCGACCGACCTGCTCGTTTTCCTTCTTTTGAAATAAAAAAAAAGAAAGTAATATTACTTGATA
>MU161470.1:9915-38840 GCA_015888305.1 Antheraea pernyi | reverse complement strand
CACTGTTTGGTGGTCTAGCGCCGGTGTGATTCATCACAGCTTCTTACCAAACGGGGTGGGCATTACTGCAGATGTATACTGTGAAGAACTGAAAACAATGATGGAGAAGCTGGCACATCTCCAACCAGCATTGGTTGTCGCTCGTCTCCGCTGCTCTTGCACGACAACGCGCGACCTCATACTGCACAGCAGACGGTCTCCAAGATACAAGAACTGGGGTTGGAAGTTCTCCGTCATCTGCCCTTCTCACCAGACCTTGCGCCTACAGACTACTACTTTTTCCAGAATTTGGATAATTCCTTGTCGGGAAAAAAATTCAACATTCTAGAGGCAGTACAAAATGCCTTTGAAGAATTTGTTGCCTCCCGTCCAGCTGATTTCTTTAAGAAGGGCATTAATAAACTGCCACTGCGTTGCAAAGATGCATTGATTACTTCGATTAATATAAATAAAAAATACATGAAAAAAATTCGTTTAAATTTTTTCATACAAAACGGCAATTTCATAGGTAGACCTAATATTAGTATTATTATTAGTATAATTATAATATTAGATACATGGAAAACGGTGAATATTAGGAAAGATTTTGACATTTTTAATTTTAAAAAGGTTTGATTTCTCTTTTAAATGTATACTCCTTGTGGTGCGTTTGAGAAAAATGTCGAGAGTTAAGTTTTACGATGCGCGCGCACACCAACACCTAGAAACAACACCATGAATTGGTCGGTGGGTAATTTTATCTCTCAAGTTTTCGTAAAACCTGTAATAATAACTGTATTCAAGGTAGTTGATACCATCTTGTCCGTCATCATACAACTTGAGAGTGTTCAAGAGTAGAGTGAATAGGCATTTAGCAGGTAAGTGCGATCCATCGTCGGCTTCATCGTCACTTACCATCAGGTGAGATTGTGGCTAAGCGCATACATGTAAAACATTTAAAAAAAGTTAATCAGATACATATAAATCTATAACACAAGTTTTATATTAGTGGAGAGAAAAATATATTCATTCATTACGTGTATATTTGTATTTGTATGTGATTTTGAATTCTATGTGATGGTGAATGATAATTTATTGTGAATATTAGTAATGAAAGTGGTTTCTTTGTGGTAAAATATTCAATTGTTTTGAATCTAATAACTTCTAGTAATTTTTGTTCCTATAATTTTGTAAAATGTTGTGCCAAACCTTGATAGGAAGACAAATTTAGTTCTGTAAGTTATTATTATTTATGTGTATTTTGTGTATAATTAATTTGTTTTCTTTTTTTTTCATATTATAGGAAGCAAACGAACAGGTGGGTCACCTGATGTTAAGTGATCACCACCGTCCATAGGCACTTGCAACCCCAGCAACACGCAAGTGCGTTGCCAACCTGTGTTGGGGGGGGGGTAGGAAGGGAAATTGAAGGGGAAAGTGGAAGGAGAGGGGAGTTAGTTTCTGTTGTTGAGGCTGAATAAATAACTACATTTGATTTTTTTTAGTAATTTCCTAAACTTGAGATTCGGTGACAGCAAAAAACAAACTGCTCGAGTTTGTGTACGCGCGTCCTTAATTAAGCTGAAGGTGTTGTTTCCAAATAAACGTACATAGTAACGGATTTGCATATATTCTGTTGTTAACGCTACATTCGAATTTAGTTTTAGTGTATTTGAGGTAAGCGATTATAGTAAACAAAGGGACAAAACTGTATAAAAACACTTTGGCCATTTTTCACGTCCCTCTTTATATGAACGGTAGTAATAATGAGAGCTATAAAAATTCTAAAATAAATATTTCACTTTGTAATAATTATGCCTGTTAGAACTTCTTTCGTTTTTTTAGACTTGACAATTACATTATACCAGGAGAAAGTTTAAACAGTAGCAATATTTATGGATGATTTGGGGTGTCGAATAACATCGAAGACTTGAGACACTCAAGTCTGCCTCACCTGCGCGTAGTGCACCCTGCTGAATAACGAACGAGGCAATGGCGATAGCGGGTCGATAGGGTTTTACAGCCTGACTGAGTCGCAACCACCATGTATATGGCGAAAAAGCCCGTCATAGTGATTTGCTTCTGCGGGTCGCGTTTCGGGATCAGCCTGTGCATATCCAGCTTTTCGCAGGCCGGCATGACAGCGGCGACCGGCGACGGATAGTGTGTCACTCGGTGGTCGCCATTGTTTTTGGATTGTACTGTGCTTACCATCAGGCACAGTGCAGTCATTATGCCGTGCCAAGATAAAAAAAAAGAAAAAAACTTTCGAAACTCGTTCTTAATCAATAAAAAAATTGGTGCTTGATATTTGACCTAATTATTTAAAAAAATACTAAAATTATGCTCAATCCTCTACGCGTCTTTGTTAAAGCACAGTATCAGTGACAGTCGGGCGAAGTGAAAGTGAAGCGTGATAAATCGTGGAAACAACGACCAACTAACAATAACCGAAGCATGAACAAAGAAAAGAGGTTTACTGTTCGTTTTATTATCGAAGGTTATTAACTTCGGGTAGAGCCCTGCAGCTTTCGGCACCGGTCATTGCGTTCATTCAGGTTCAGGTTCATTACGTTTGTATCAATACTTTTGAAAGTCTTAGAAGAAATTTTAACTAAGGTTCTCTTTGTTGTTTATTAGTATTTGTTTTTATTTTATATGTTAAATGTGACCATGAAGTACCACCTCTCTGAATATTACAATCAACTAATCTGTCACCTGATATATAAAAAAATTCTGTATATATACAAAAATATCACGAAAACATTTGTACAAAAAAAAATTACGTAAAAATATGTCTATAAAGTATACATAATTCTTTTACCACAATCGTAATCACAATAAAAACAAACAATACGATTGAAAACTTACAAAGCTTAACTCAAATCCCCCACTTTGGGTTAAATAGCGGATTTTGGAGGGATTTATCGCCATACGATCGGCGTTTAAACGTCACGAATCGCCAGTAATTGAGTATTCAAATTCTTTAAAATAAATTGGCCCAAGCTTCAGTTCGCTCTCGGACAACTGTTTCCATTGTTTCTGTGCATTGGTTTCATTTATTTCTTACTAGCTTCTGCTCGCGGTTTCGCTGGCATTAATGTAGCTTTCTTCTATCCCTCAAAAACAGTACTTTGTTTGGATTTAATATTCCGTTGCTGTACAATACCCACAGACAACGTGCATGCATTTCACGGCAATTGGTTCAGTATTTAAGGCTTGAAAGCGTAACAAACAAACAGACTTGTATTTATGTTTGAGTCCGTAAATAATACTTGCTGGTACACATGTGTGCTTTACTAATTCTCATATGTATGATAAGCTTAGCTTGTTTAGTGAGATTCGCATTGTTGCATGTGAAGCCGGTATTGGTTTGGCTGGTTTAAAGCTTTGCACCATAGAGGCGGTAGAGCCACGCTGAAGCTATTACTGGTTTCAACATGAATGGGCCGGCTTGCTCGGTGTATTTCCACCCTCTCACAGAAAACCGACCTGAAGTAACAGTGCTTGCATTATTGCGTTTCGTCTGGTCAGTGAGAGCGCCGTAGGCCCTCCTCCCTTCCCCCCTCCTATCCCCTCTCCTCGTCCCTTCCCCCAAACACAGGCTGGCAACGCATTAGCCGAGTCGCCCCTGGTGTTGTTAGTGTTGGACGGCGGTGATCACTTAACATCAGGTGATTTGCCTGTTCTTTTGCTCAAAACAGCTCAAGCTGCACTTCGGCCACTTTTGTACCCTTCACCTTTGTTGTCAAGCGTCTGAGAGCTATAAGCGTTCTTCCAATTATTCCGTAGAAGTTGTGAAGGGCCATCAGGCGTATAGTCAGTTCTAAAAAAATTATGATGTTAGTAAGGATTATTTATCTTCAGAAGTCGTGGTGGCCTAGTGGTTTGACCGGTGGAATATGATTTCGATGTCCGCAGGTTCGAACCCCGGCGTGTATTAACGAATTTTTCGGAATTCGCGTACATTTACTAATTTAAATTGGTAACAGTATCGGCTGACGGTGAAGGAAAACATCGTGGGGAAACCTGAATCTGAGAACTGTTCTTGTAGTACTACTGTATGTGGGACAACATGGAACTGTGGATTTCTCAGAGTTTCAAATCACCAATACGCCGTGGGCTGGCGTGGTTATTACGCCCATACCTTTCTTCGGGAAGAGACCTATGGCCCTGCAGTCTCTTACAGGCCGATGATGATAGTGATGATTATTTATCTTCAGTCTATTTTACTCAATAGTAGGTTTAAAGCTTTTGTACGCTATTCCCATATATCTAAGGTAGTCCTTCCCGTCAGCTACAATAAATCATCAGCCTATCTTAACAGCGAATTGCCCATACTTACATAACTAGTTCTGGGTCTCCTCTCCGGTATTATGTCTGCTATCTGCTTTAGTTTGCCACTCTCTTTTATTTTGTCTCGATAAATGCAATCAATATATGCTAGATATTGCAGTGTTTTTTTTAATAAATAGAATTCATTATAATTTAAATATTTAGCAGTAGAAATTTAAATAATAAGCGAAATGCGCATTTTTGAGGTCGCAGGTAATTTTAATTCTAAGTAGTCCTAATTTATTACGTAGTATAAAACAAAGTCCCCTACCGTGTCTGTCTGTCTGTGCGCGATAAACTCAAAAACTACTGAACGGATTTTCAAGCGGTTTTCACCAGTGGATAAAGTGATTCATGGGGAACGTTTTGGTATATAATTTGTCATTTGATTTTTTTATAATCAGGGTGGGACAACGTCTGCCGGGCCCGCTGGTTAATATTATAAACTAGCTGTACTCTTGACTTCGTCCACGTGGAACGTGATATACCAAACAATGGCTAATAAAGTTATCTGACCGTATTTAGCGCATTTGCTTATCTACTTTTCTCTCATACTTAAGTCGCGCCGCCATTAAAATTACAATTACTGTTGATAGAGTGGACCGATTTTAATGAAACAAGGACTAAGTTACTCCTGAGGATACGCTTTATGATTTTCATGTATGAGGTTTTATTGTGAACCCAGTACTTTAGCAGCGTTACGTGTTCATACAAACAGACAGATGGACGGACAGACATTTCTAAAAATGATTGAAATATATTCTATTACTTATTCCTAGATACCAGCAACAATTTTTTTTACGTAAATCGAAAGAGTACGGTGGCTTTAGGCACACATTCTTATTATATGTATAGATAAGACAGTAAGTTTGTTTGTTTGTTGGACGGGTACTCAACAGATTATTATGTATAAACATTATGGGTAACCAACTGGTAATAAGTTGGTCACTTTTTCTGTTATTGAAATGGTGCTGCAGTCTTTTACAAAATTTAACTTTATAAATATTTGCGGACATACATTAAATTATCAAGTGTGGCAGGTCAGAGTTAAGATACTGATGCTTGTTTCGACCCAGTGGGTCAGAAGACCTGACTATTACCACGATACTTGGTTACGGGATATACATCGAACGATCACGACTTGAAATCAAGACACGTGTAAACGTAAGACACTATATCCAGGTGTTACACATAACGTAGAGTAGTTTCTCCAATCGGACATAATTGTCGTGTACCCTATGTTCTACACTAAAGTATCACGTTACCGTATGAATATCTACACGCGATTGACAATGGAAACGTACCGTATCTAAGATTCCATTTAAAAGCTGCATATTTAGGCGGAGACCGAATGAGCTTTATAAGCTTTTTGAAAGAATCATAGGAATGGCGGCGCACGGTCGTAGACTAAATTGATTTTTATTTTACTCAATTTCTTTTATAATTTTTAAATTTCTTCTGAATAATATTTACATTACAAAGGTCCCTCTTGTAGGTTATTTTTAGAAAACCTTTTCGCTACTCCACAAGAGATCTCTATGGAGAGTCCAAAGTTCTGACAGTGCGACAGTTATACTTATTAAAAATGACCCTCACTCACCATAAATACATAAGAAAACTTCCACCATTTAACAGTAATATTACGAATACCTTAGATGTTGCTCATACTCAGCGTTTCAATATAAAAACACCCAAAGTTAACACTGTTTTCGCGCAACGCTTTAGTGAGTTTGCCCTCCCATTCATATATAGACAAGTGAACAAACACTGTGAGTTAATTAACCTAGAGTTAAGAGAAGCAAAAACAAGAGTCACAAACTGGTTATTATCTATGACATACCAGGAGACTGAAAATGTTCTTCACATTCTCTCTTAAACAGACGCAGGATATGAAGATAAATATAGTTCTAAGGACAATTTATATATCTACCTACACTTATTTACTTAGATATGATTACCATGTGTTGTGTTTGTGTTTAGTTATTAATACTGCGCAAATTTAACGGTTTTTTTTTATATATATATATAAGTTTTACATTCTATTAATCTCTTTCATCCAATAAGTAAGCCACTAACGGCACTAACAGCTTATACATTTTGTAACGTAGTTTTGAATGATTACCCGCGACACAGGATTCAGTTCCTAGTGCGGGAATCTACAGTTATTTGTATGCCATGTAACATCATTTTGTTAAATAAATACTTTTTGTTTTTTTTTTTTTTTTTTTTTTATTGTTACCTTGTGATATTGACATTAATTTTTATATCTGAAATGGAAATTTTCTTGATATAAGGTGAGTGATACATGGAATGCCATGTTCTTTGTAAGGGCAATTATTCATAAGTGGTACTTATTACTATGGGATGGCAAATTACTTTTACATTAACATCGATCAAATTAAAGCACACAGACACGGCGCGAGTCAGTACCGCTTGTATTTTATACGGTTACGGTTCTTTGATTTGTTGACTTAAGGGCAAAACGCAACTATTCAAGTAAATCAACTGGGGTGGCAACCACCACACCCACACTAGTCGGGGTACCTAACCTAGACAGTAGACTGTATTTAAACTGGCTGAAGGTAGACACCCCTGGAAAATGTATGCCGAAAGGATTTTCTTATAATCGGGATAAAAGCTCACTTACCTGATATAATATGTTTTCTCCGCCGCTGTTGCCGTTGGTGAAAGCACCAGATTTCCAAATTAACACGCACAAAACAGATGTACGAGCCGACATGACAGAGTCGATGAGCGAGTAAACTGACATATATTATGGTGGTAGAGCCATGCTGAAACTATTACTGGTTTCAGCATGAATGGGTCGGCTCGTCCGGGGTAGTACCAACCTCTCATAGAAAACCGACGTGAAGTAACAGTGCTTGCATTGTTATGTTTCGTTCGGTCAGTGAGAGCGCCGGAGGCCCACCTCTTTTCCCCTCTCCTCTCTCCTCTCCCTTCTCCCTTTCCCTCCCCTAATTCTTCCCTCCAACGGGTGGCAACGCACTTGCGACTCCTTTGGTGTTGTTAGTGTCCATGGACGGTGGTCACTTAACATCAGGTGACTCACATGTTCGTTTGCCACCTATGACATAAAAAAAAAATATATATATAAGAATCTTCTATGGTACTAAAGAAAACAAAAGTCGAGGTAAACATAAGAAATCGGAAAGGAATTGAAAACTTAAAACATTGTTATAACTGTGGTCTCTTTTGAATATTGAAATTAATTCCATGTGTGAATGACAATATTTAAATTTCGTACTTTGTTTATTGAAATTATTGACATTAGCCCGGTTTTCACATCTATTGGCAGTCGGAGCAAGAATTATATACATTTTTCTATTAATCAATCAAACACATGATGAGGTGCAAAATAATAATATTACATGTATACAGGCCGCTATACTACCGCTAGCTAGTCTGGCACAAGCACAATACATCACGAGCATATCAAGGTCATCGGTAACGCTAATCTATAAGTTAAGTTACCGAAAGTCGTTCAATGCGGTGAAAGAAGTTTTCTCTGCAATCTCTTTATATACATTAACAAATATGTCGTTCAGTCTGTACGTGTAATTTACTTTTCAAAAGTTATTGGTTACCATTACAAAAACCACTAATCTCGAATTTTGAAGTTATACTTCTTTTGGCGCGTTAGGGAAAAATGATGAGAGAAAATTTTTACGATGCGCGTGCACACCGTCATGAAAAACCGACACCCTGAAGTTAGCTATGGTCAATATTTTGTTTCTTTGTATTTGTTATTTGTATTTATTTGTATTAAAACTTTCAATGTATTAAATACATTGTTTATATTGTTAGTGTTGTTTTTTCTACAAACGTTTCTAATAAGGCGAAAGATAACTTATAAAGAAGTATAACTTCTAACGCGTGTACACACATACACACACACTTTTTTTATACAGTTTATTAATTAATCAAATATATGATAGGTTGCACAATCTCTATACAAAATATCAATATTAGGTGTACACGGGCCGCTATACTACCCGTCGCTAGTCTGACGTAAGCCACGCAAGCTCAATACGGCTGGTCACACTTACGTAGTATATCATGACGTCAAATTATAAATTTAACTCCTCCCGAAAATCCAGATAAATGCGCCTGAACAAGCTTTCACTTCAAAAATATATAGTATAATCCCCTTATCAACCTGAAATAGTTCAGAAAATTATCCGATACGAAATATATATAAGAGTTGTTGAGATATGTATGCTTGGTACACATATATATTTCAACAACTCATATATGTATGAATAATTAGCTTAGCTTAGGTGTGCTGCGTGGGAGGGACAGCGCCGCGTTCTGGCGGCAGCGGTAGGGGGGAATTTGTCGCTGCCGAGTGTGGTGCCAGATGACTTCCTCGCAGAAGGAGGCGGCGGACCACCTGGGTGGCCATCTCCGCCAACGGAGGACCGGCAGAAAGAGGCGGCTCTACAAAGTGGTTAGCAAGCTCAATCCCTTGCCGCCCCAACAATAACGGTCTGTCGGTACACCGTGGGGTTTTAGTCTGTGCGAGTCGGACATAACCCACCCTCTCCCCCGGGAGGGTGGCGTATCCATAAGGGATTTCCCCATGTTAAAAAAAAAAGAAAAAAGATAGTTCGCGAATTGCATGTATCAGGCAACAGCCCAAGCCGAGGTGTGCTGTGCAGCCTTGAGCTAGTTGTCAAATAAAATTAGCTGAGTGCCTTAAGCGCTCGCCTTAGTAGTCGGGTGAAGCCGTTAAGACCTTACTAGCTCAATAGCGTAGTCAGTTCGAAAAAAAAATATAGTACAAAAAGTATTGGTACAGTTCATTTGCACGCAATACGGTCAGTCACGCACACGGCATGACTCGAAATTATAAATTCTTCTTCTCCTACCAAGAATACCGCACATCGTGCCTAATGAAGTTTTCACTTCGAAAAAAAATCCTGTGCATACACAAAATGAGATTCGATTTATACACACAGTGACAATATACTTAAATTTTTTCGCCCCTATTAAATACTCATCAGTGCGTGTAATGAAAAAACAGATCACCCTATATACATTGTTCGGTGTAACAATAGCAAGATTATAAACGGTCGGTCCGTTCTGCCACCGTCTGCAAATTGTTCTGATACGATTTTGACATTTATATTTATCACATTCAAATTCCAATTGGTGTACTATTCAAATTTATTTTAGTACAGTCGAAGAAATATTATAATCGACGTTACTTTGCACTTTCGCCTGATATTGATTGACCACTACTACTTCTCACTGCAACGAGAAAACGTTTGATTTCAACATCACGGATTTCACGGAGCATCTTCAGACGTGAAGGAACTAAACACGTGTAATCGATTGTGGTTATGACACTTTTTTTTCTTGCAAAGCCCTTGCAGCTTCACCGGACTACTAAGGCGAGACCTTAAGGGACTCAGACGATTTTATTCAGACAACTAGCTCAAGGGTGCGCGTCACATCTCAACTTAAGCTGTTAACACGACTAAATACGATAGTAAAATAAATTTTCAAATCAGCTGATGTATAAATGTCATTCGGCAAAACTAAAAAAATCCTTTCCGCTCGAACCAACAAAAGCCAATTTCGCTTTCCCGGCAGTTAAGCTATAACTACCCTCAATATCTCGCGTTCTAGCGTATTAGCTGCTTACTCGGTCGTGTGATTAAAAATTATGCAGCCAAAAGCGGTCGGGCGGCCGCCGCGGTCGGTCGCGCGTCGACGCGTGCTCCGCTATTGCTTTAAATGCTTTTAAAAAAGATAATAATGGGTCAAGAGGAGTGTATGCAGGTTTTAAATTATACTGGAGAGGGTTTACTGTCGTGTTAGCGTGTATTTTCAATCTAATATAAATATTTATACTGGTAGACTCATTCCTAATGGAATAATCGTATGTGTCTATAACTAAAGTTAACTTATATTTAGAATTTATGTTTTTTTTTTCTCGAACTGACTACGCTATTGACCTATCAAGCTTCACCGGACTACTAAGGCGAGCGCTTAAGGCACTCAGCCGATTTTATTTTGAAAACTAGCTCAAGGGTGCGCGGCACACCTCGGCTTTGGCTGTTGCCTGATACATGCAATTCGCGACCTATGTGAGCTAACCTAAGCTAAAATAACTATTCATACATATATGAGTTGTTGAAACATATATGTGTACCAAGCATACATACCTCAACAACCCTTATATATATTTCGTATCGGATAATTTTCTAAACTATTTCAGTTTGATAAGGGAGAAAATAAAACCCTTCCTTCCACTTTTTTTCCAGCGCACTCAAGGGCTCCTCGTCGAGGGAACGGACCTAGCCTTGAGTCGCTGCCGAGGGGGGCGGGGTGTGCGGGAGCGACATTTACCCCCAGACCACAGCGGCGTGATCTGTGGTTACGCGGCCGTGGCTGTGAATACGCTCTGTTTGGAGAGACAGGTTGGCACTGATCGTCCGCTGCCGTTATTCTATCGGCAGGATCGGTAAACATAGGTCGCTGACGTCTTTTGTAGTGCGCAGCGTTATGTACGGTTTCGTATCTTGCGGCGGATACCACTAACGGACTGGGATGATTTGCGACTTTTTTTAACTAACTACTAGTAAGTGATTTTATGTACGCCCAGGTAGAAGGCATTGTCAACGTGCGTGCGCTGCGAAGTGCGCAACGCACGGTGGCACTGAGGGCGTGCTTTAAATGCTTTTAAAAAAGATAATAATGGGTCAAGAGGAGTGTATGCAGGTTTTAAATTATACTGGAGAGGGTTTACTGTCGTGTTAGCGTGTATTTTCAATCTAATATAAATATTTATACTGGTAGACTCATTCCTAATGGAATAATCGTATTTGTCTATAACCATAGTTAACTTATATTTAGAATTTATGTTTTTTTTTTCTCGAACTGACTACGCTATTGACCTAGCAAGTTTCACCGGACTACTAAGGCGAGCGTTTAAGGCACTCAGCCGATTTTATTTGACAACTAGCTCAAGGGTGCACGGCACACCTCGGCTTGGGCTATTGCCTGATACATGCAATTCAAGACCTATCTGAGCTAAGCTAAGCTAACTATTCATACGTATATGAGTTGTTGAAACATATATGTGTACCAAGCATACATACCTCAACAACTCTTATATATATTTCGTATCGGATAATTTTCTAAACAATTTCAGTTTGATAAGGGAAAAAATAAAACTCTAACTTCCACTTTCATGTGTAAGCGTGTATGCGTGCACTTGTGTGGAAATGATATGTGTAATGTTGTCGTAGTGATGTAAAATTTTGTGTCACTGTATCACGCGAGCAGCGCATTCAAGGGCTCCACGTCGAGGGAACGGGTTTAGGCTTGAGCCGCTGCCAAGGGGGGCCTAGTCTGGTGTGCGGAAGCGAAATTTACCCCCAGACCACAGCGGCGTGATCTGTGGTTACGTGGGCGTGGGCGTGAATACGCTCTGTTTGGAGAGACAGGTTGGCACTGATCGTCCGCTGCCGTTATTCTATCGGGAGGATCGGTAAACATAGGTCGCTGACGTCTTTTGTAGTGCGCAGCGTTATGTACGGTTTCGTATCTTGCGACGGATACCACTAACGAACTGGGATGATTTGCGACTTTTTCGAACTAACTACTAGTAAGTGATTTTATGTACGCCCAGGTAGAAGGCGTTGTGTTTTTAATAGTTTCATTCAATCTTAGAAGAATTCGGGCGAATAGTCATATATTAAAAGAAAAATTAAATTACACAAATGTACAAATTTTATACTTATTTACTCTTAAAGTATTATATTTATTTATGTAGTTCAGATATTACCAATCTGTAAAAAAAAGTGTAATTTCAAGAAAAACAATTTCCATGTTAAGCTCAAACAATTATTAAATAAACGAAGCTATCAAATTCCATACGAATCCGTGTAATCGATTTAGCGTGATCAATGATTATCAGACTTTTGTATTTTTGTTTCTTCATAAACAGATCAAAGGAATACATTTCCCATCTCACGTATAAGAGTTGATTTCGAAGTTTGGAGCGACGTGTTCAACCGTGAAATGGGTCTCTCTTACCATATATTTGTCGCGTACATAATTTAATTTCGGTTATTTAGAATAAGTTCTAGTTATCGTATCTAAAAATTATAATTATTACAAACGAAGAATTGGACATTTGCTTAAAACACCCGCATTGATTTAACCCTTAAATGCGTAGCGTCTGAAATATGACACACTGTCTCTAAATTATAATTTAGTTCGAGGTATTCGGACCAAATAAAAAAGTACATAAATCCGTTGTCTTTATAATATATTTAGATTCTTTGTAATTATATGGTGTATTCTTATGAAACCTTACTGTCAAAATAAACGTACAATATTAACTACAAACTATGTCTCCTTATTATTTATAAACCCGTATGATACTCCACATGTAATATATTTTGTAGTAGACATTCAGAGTCATGCATTTAAGGGTTAAGGTCGTTATTGAGTCCGTGAAGAATTTTACGAATTCTTTATTAGATACTCAAGGCTTTCATGTTAATTTGAGTACAAAAAAAATCAACATAATACCTTAAAATTAGTATTGGTTTTGTAGATTAGTAAAATATTTATTTACTAGTAAAAATATACGTGCAGATTTCTCCTTGACGGATATAGCATATTGCAAGATAACAGTAACCCATGACGACATACCAGGGACAGTTCTTTGTGTGGACCTACGTAGATAATGTTCGCGTATCTCTTTAAGAAGAACCCTTATATCCATATTATACAGTATGTTAGTTGATTTCCACCCGCTTTGTTGAACATTAAAAATCGGCAAAGGTTCAAATCACGTCTAAAAAATAACTAACCTAGAACCATTTACGAAAAAATCCGCATCGAATAGTTTTAGTCCCATGTCGATACGTAGAGTATTTTCGACGTTTTTAACCCTCAAAGAAATTGTATTTTCATTAATGGTACAGAAGATTATTATCAGACTATGCAATATTTTCCGCAGACCAAATGTTTGCCTTCCACAAACAAATTCCGTTCAGCAGATTCACTTTATAAATTTTAAACTTTGTCTATATTTCAAACGCGCCTGCAACGTATCGATTGGTGGCTCCCCTGAAAGGAATTAATAGAGTCCCCCGGTAATGTTGGATGACAGGCCATTGAGATTTCATGTAGGGTGTTTGGGACCGTGTTCAATGCGTTTGTTACTTTGTTAAGCTCCTTGAAGTTGTTTGTGTGTTTCTATGGTATAGTTATTTTCAGATTCTGTATGAGTCTATTTTCTTTGGATATATCATCTCAACGTGTAATTTTTTCATATAGGAAGTCGCTGTATGCATGCGTTCATAAATTTTCTCCTATGTATAGTGAAGAGATAATCAAGATCTAGATTTTTTTTCTTATCATTTTTTTTTAAATATAATATTTATTTTATTACTCCTATAAAATCCCTACATCCCTACATTCTTAAATCCTCAGCCTTTCCGCACCTTTAATATATATTTTACTCACAATATTTTTTGTATATACGTAAGTTACGTTCTGTGACAACTTTATTAAAAAAAATAATTAAAGGATCACTAATGACAAATATCATTATTCTATTTATTCTTTATTTATTTATCTATTCTAAAAACCTAGACAAATGATATGTCTAAACTTTTCACATCAATCACTTTATCAACTGGAAAAAACTGAATAAAAATCAATTCAGTAGTTTTTGAATTTATCGCATACAGACAGACAGGCGTGGCAGAGTACTTTATTTTATAATATGTACTGATTTTCTACTTAAATAGTTGATTATTACCGTTTTTTCAGTAATAGATATAATTTACCGAATGAAATACGTCACATAACCATTTACAAAATATGCATACATTATTTATTATAATATCAGGAGGATGCTGAGATCAATAGCAGGGTGGGTGCTGCAGCTGCGGCATTTGGTAAGCTATGTTCTAAGGTCTTCTGCTCGCATAACCTTAAGTTGTCCACTAAAATACACCACCGCCACATTCGCACTCTAGATCGCTTCCACCTTAAATGCCTTCGAACCATCATGAAGATCAGATGGTCACATAAAGTGCGAAATACTGAAGTTTTGCGCCGTGCCAACGTTAGTGGTATTGAGGCCTATTTAATGCGTCGACAGCTTCGGTGGTGCGGTAAGAGTGGCGAAACGCATCTTCAAATTTAAACTGAAGGAGGGCAAGCGGAATCATGGTGGTCCCCTCCTCCGGTACAAGGATGTCCAAAAGCGACACATGAAGAGATGCAACATAAAGCCCTCATTGGGAACTTTTGGCAGCACAGCGATCAGAGTGGCTCGGGACGGTAAACAGCCACCAAGTAAGCGAGTTCGTGGTTCAGCGTAAAGCTGACCTTGATACCAACGCGACCGGTTAAAGACTCGCCCGCATGCTGCCATAACATATCTGTATAAGGACGGCGTACTCACGTGCCCTCGTTGTGCACGGAGTTTTGCCGCGAAGATAGGGTACATAAGCCATCTCCGAGCGTTTCAGTGCCATTTCTCAAATTAGGAGTCTAAGTAGTCGCTATGACCGAAATCAGGAGGATACATAATGTTTAGTGCACTATAACGAAAAGTGAGAATGCAATAGGTTTTGACAAAACTACTATTCTTCCTTATACATTTAGCGATTGACTAACCATCTAATATCAATTGATCCAAATTGCAAACACGTTAAACCTAGAGTTTACTGGCTCTCAAGTGAAACAGCCGAAAAGTGTTTTCGTAACTACAGATCTTCAATTTGAGAGTGGTAGCTAGCCAAGCGGACTAAGGAAAAACGCTACCACCTTACCATTGCGTCCACGATGTTTTCCTTCAACGAAAGTGCTGGCTTATTCGAAAGCATTTTAACCTACGTCTATCATTGAGGTGTCCGAACAGTAACCGATGAGACTTCAATGCTTTCCGGCAGCTGCACTTGAAAGCAAATCCAGTCATTTATTTATTTATTAATAGACGAACAATATAATTGCTGCTATATCTACATGTGGTACTCAACCTTTTTTTTTTAACGGGCCACAAACACGTTTCACCCACAACGTCGCGGGCCGTAAACTAAAAATATTTAGGTATTAAATAAAAAAACCTAATTTTACAGTAACAACGTATCAATGTAGTGAGAAATGGTTGTCCAATAAAACAATTTTGGCATAACCCTTATATCATAAGAAACGTAGTGCGGTTGGGTTATCTGGGAACTATTTAATTTACTCAGCGTGCTCATAGCTTTTCTGATTTAATCTTCATTTAAAATAATTGAAGATAAAGTATAATCGGGTGGGCCAACTACAAAGACCCGCCGGGCCGTAGGTTGAGTATACAATATACAATACAATGTCGAAATTTCTGGATTTTGGGATCACTATAAATGCTCACTTATTAAAGCTAGTTTATTGGTGCATTCCCAGTTGTCGAGTTGGTTTTTAAAACAATGTACCTACAGAATTAGCAGATACTGCTTCATCAGTTTCAGTTTAGTACCACTCTATTGCTGAGGAAATTGTGTGCCATATTTGTGCGTGAAGTGGTTTGTGCCATATTTAACAACAGACAAGATTGTGATCAAAGTATTAAAATAACATATTCATCACAACCAATTGTAATTGCAATAAATTATTCTTACTATACCAGGTGAAAGGTTTAAATACTCGCAGTATAATACTTCATGGTTACATTTAACATATAAAGTAATAATATCAAAACAAATACTAATAAATAACAAAGACAACCTAAGTTAAAATTTGTTCTAAGACTTTCAAAAGTATGAACACAATCGTAATAAACCAAGGTGCGATGACCGGTGCCCAAAGCTGTAAAAGGCACGGGCCACAAACACGTTTCACCCACAACGTCGCGGGCCGTAAACTAAAAATATTTAGGTATTAAATAAAAAAACCTAATTTTACAGTAACAACGTATCAATGTAGTGAGAAATGGTTGTCCAATAAAACAATTTTGGCATAACCCTTATATCATAAGAAACGCATTGCGGTTGGGTTATCTGGGAACTATTTAATTTACTCAGCGTGCTCATAGCTTTTCTGATTTAATCTTCGTTTAAAATAATTGAAGATAAAGTATAATCGGGTGGGCCAACTATACAAAGACCCGGCGGGCCGTAGGTTGAGTATAGCTGGTCTATCTCATATACAATGTCGAAATTTCTGGATTTTGGCATCATTATAAATGTTCACTTATTAAAGCTAGTTTATTGGTGCATGCCCAGTTGTCGAGTCGGTTTTTAAAACAATGTACCTACAGATTTTGCAGATACTGCTTCATCGGCTTCAGTTTAGTACCACTCTATTGCTGAGGAAATTGTGTGCCATACTTGTGCGTGAAGTGATTTGTGCCATATTTAACAACAGACAAGATTGTGATCAAAGTATTAAAATAACATATTCATCACAACCAATTGTAATTGCAATAAACTTATTCTTACTATACCAGGTGAAAGGTTAAACACTCGCAGTATAATACTTAACCACTAACAACTAACCATTAGGTTACATTTAACATATAAAGTAGTAGTATCAAAACAAACATTAATAAATAACAAAGGCAACCTAAGTTAAAGTTTGTAAGACTTTCAAAAGTATAAACACAATCGTAATAAACTAAGGTGCGATGACCGGTGCTCAAAGCTGTAAGGGGCGACCCGGAGTTAATAATCTTCAATAATAAAACAGACAATAAACCCTTTTGTTTTGTTCATGCCGTTCCCACGTTAACTTACATGTGAAAGGAAAATCACCCGACGGTCATTGGCACTATGCTTTAATATACAAGCATAGAGGATTGCGTATATTTTTTGTATTTTTCTAGATAATTATATCAAATATTAAGCACCTATTTTTTAAATTGATTTAGGTCGAGAATCGAGTGCGTATTATTTTCTATAAATATTGCTACTGTATAAACTTTCAGCCTGTATAACCTACCTAATACTGTTGTTTAATAATTCCAAATCAGAATATTACGTAGATATAACAACTTAAGAACCTCAAACAAGGGATCCAATTAAAACGTGTCGATAACAAGACCGTCTTTGTTCAACAACTTTGTAGGAAGTCAGCGAAATACTCTCGAGCGAACTCTGTTTTGGGATACAGTACTCGGTAACTAACTTTGAGTTAATAATTTAATTTTAAAACCAGCGTTCGTACTAAAACTTCGTCTCTCTACTCTTTCTATTATTCTACATTATGATGACAGTTTGATTTAACGATCTATTTGATTATCGATATTAATGCAGTGTGATTTGAAACAAGGACGACCACTGAGTGACACTTTATCCATCGCCGGTCGCCGCTGTCATGCCGGCCTGCGAAAAGCTGGATAAGCACAGGCTGATCCCGAAACGCGACCCGCAGAAGCGAATCACTATGACGGGCTTTTTCGCCATATACATGGTGGTTGCGACCCAGTCAGGCTGTAAAACCCTACCACCCCACTTTCGCCATTGCCTCGTTCGTTATTGAGCAGGGTGCACCACGTGCAGGTGAGGTTGGCTTGAGTGTCTCAAGTCTTAGATGATATTCGACACCCCTTACACCACAAGTCTTAGATGTTATTCGACACCTCTTACACCTGTATATCTGATTTAATTATTTTATCCATTTTACGTTCAGTAAAACCATTAACAGGTTTTAAGGTAAATAGTGCTAGGTTTTACAGTAAGGTTTCAATGCATATTACCGATTTGCCGGATAGAGGAGTCAAGTCTAAAGGTTATATAGAGTGGATCAATATGGGAAGGATGGTGATGTCTGGAATTGACACTTCTCGTTGTGTATCCACTAAAAACGCAAAACTACTGATTAGATTTCAGTCAGTTTTTTCGTCTTACTTCTTACACACGATACTTTAATAAAACATAAAGTTATTGTAATATTTAAGAAATAATGATTTTATAAGCACTGCAAAAGACTAAAGAAATGTTGTAAGTAAAGCATATTTTTGTTATCACTTGTTTTTCTTTTGTACATATTAATTAAACCTATAAAGAAGTAATGGATAAAGGATAAAAAAATTGTATAAGTAATTATAGTTCCGTAACAGTGAACCATGAAAACCAAAAACTCCAATATATATTTATTATATATCTTAAAATGTTATCATAAGTATTTCGTCACGGCTTCCGTTTCAAAATCGTGACGTATTACCGGAAACGATTCGGCAAACGGTGAACGCAATTCCACGGTGCAGCTTTGTGATGCAGATCACCTTAATCCCTGTCTGTCTGGATACGTGTCAACGCCAACCGCAGTCGCGCTATCTATGTATGGATAACATTTATTTTTATTTTGAAACTATTTTAAATAATATTACCTTATCTTATTTATCTCTAGAATATGTTTATATACACGATATTTTCAGCAATTACACAACTAATTATGTCGTTTCTGGAAAGGTTAAATAAATAAATATAAATATATAAATTTATATAAATAAATATAAATTTAAATAAATAAAATACGTTTATATAAATTTTACGTCTACTGTTCTTCGTCATAGCTCGTTGATATATATTCTTGAAGGTGGTAGAGCCACGCTGAAGCTATTAATATCTTCAGCATGAATGGGTCAGCTCGACCGGGGTAGTACCACCCTCTCAGAGAAAACCGACTTGAAGCAACAGTGCTTGCATTATTGCGTTTCGTTAGGTCACTGAGAGCGCCAGAGGCCCACCTACCCTTACTCCTCCTCTCCCTCAAAACAGGTTGGCAACGCACTTGCGACTCTCCTGGTGTGGCAAGTGTCTATGGACGGTGGTGATCACGTAACAAAGGTGACCCAACTGTCCGTTTGCCTCCTATGATATAAAAAAAAAATATGCCTCGTTATAGTATCAATTTTAGAAAGAATAGTTTTTTTTACGAAGTAGTTGTAATTATAACAAACTTAGTCAAGAATCTAATTTAGATCTTTGTAATACTCCAATTAATGCAGCAAAACAGGCGCTTATCAAAATATTATTTTATCGGGTTGCGTAATATGTAACTTTTTTTTTATAGTAGCACGGCAAAATTACTGCGCTGGGCCGGATGGTAAGCACAGTTCAATCCAAAAACAATGGCGACCACCGAGTGACACACTGTCTATCGTCGGTCACCACTGTCATGCCGGCCTGCGAAAAGCTGGATATGCACAGGCTGATCCCGAAACGCGACCCGCAGAAGCGAATCACTATGACGGACTTTTTCGCCATATACATGGTGGTTGCGACCCAGTCAGGCTGGAAAACCCTATCACCCCGCTTTCGCCATTGCCTCGTTCGTTATTCGGCAGAGTGCACCACGTACAGGTGTGAATGGATTGGATTGGATATCTCAAAATCGTGTTATTTTTTATTCAGCACTTAATTTACACTTGTAATTATTTCATTATCTATTAATGAATATCTTTAAGTAGCTTTAAGTTGATTATTCAATGTTGAATTATGTATGAAAAGCTGTTGATATTCCTTCGAATAAATAAATAAAAATAAATAAAGAGTCAGAGTTGTGATAGTAAAAGTAAAGAAACTTTGTGTATTAATTTAATTTCTTAAATTAATTATCGTTACGTCTCATTTCTATCCATTAAACACAGTGTCGAGATTATCAAATATGAGTGACCTTCTACCGAGAACCTGATATATTTTATTATACGAATATTATTAATAAAAAACTGCATATATATGGCAAAAAAGCATTTCCGCACATTAATATTAATGCAATAACATGAAATTCATTTATTTATGTGAAAATTATCGCGAATTTATGTAAATAGCCTGTTTCTTATAAAGATAATGTATACTATTAGGTACATTTTTTTCGAACTGACTACGCCATTACGCTAACGGGCCTTCACAACATTACCGGGCCACTGAGGTAAGCGCTTAAGGCATTTCGCCGCTTGGCATCAACTTCAAGAGTGTCAAAGTGGCCGAACTTCGGTTTGGACTGTTGCATAACTGTACGTAATTAATAAGTGTTCGTTTTCATGTCACTTCTTATTTTTCTGCTTGAGGCTGCTGTAAATATAAAATAACTAGCTTTTTCACGCGGCTTCGTTCATGTTAAATTAGTTTTGACTTATCCCTCGAGATCAGTATTTTTTTCTGAATTAATGGTACGTTATGACTTTTTCTATACCTTTGAAAACATGTATGCAAAATAGCATGATTATCGGTTGGGTAGTTAAGGAGTGAAACCTTGAAAAAAAGAGTGTGTGTGTACTTATGTACACACGTTTGAAGTTATACTTCTTTGGCATCACAAGGTAAAAATCTTTTCAAAAACTTTATTTTTCGCCTTATTCTACGTTTGTAGAAAAAACGACATTAACAATATAAGAAAGGTATTTAATACATTGAAAGTTTTATTACAAAGAAATACAAACAACAAATACAAGAAACAAAATGTTGACTATAGCTAACTTCAGGATGTCGGTTTTTCGTGACAGTGTACGCGCGCATCGTAATAACTTCAGGGTGTCGGTTTTTCGTGACGGTGTGCGAGCGCTTCGTAATAACTTGAGGGTGTCGGTTTTTCGTGACGGTGTGCGGGCGCATCGTAAAAATATACTCTCATCATTTTTCCCTAACGCGCCAAAATAAGTTTAACTTCAATAATTGAGTTGTTGCATTTCTTAATGAGCTAAATCTAATTAGACGATACTATAATTTTATTGTTTTTAAGATCTACAGTTTTTATACATCAAGAAGTGCAAATGTTGCCATTTTTTATAATATTCATATTTTACATGTACAGAATTTGAAGATCTTGTAAAATAACGCAAATTATTACAAACGGTTAAAATTGGATCGATCTGATTTTTAATATAACGACACAAAGAAAACAAACTCATTATCTCATCTATAAAATCCGTAAGGAAGTAAAAAATCTATATTTAAAAGTGCACGATAAATAAGCTATAGAAATACTTCGGTTTATATGTACTGACCGTATCCATATTATGATGACGCTGTGAGCGGTGTTGGTACCAAGCTAGCGCAAAAGGATTATGAAGGGCTGAGATAGCAATTAGCGGCGTACTTAATTACAAGATAAATTAGTATGTAAATTAATAGACGTGTAGACGCCCGAGCTCAGCTAAATATCTCTCACAAGCTATCATACCTCACTTTATTACGTAAATTTAATTAATTGTAGTACAAATTTCATGTTTTATTTATGGTAATAATAGTAACCTTTATTGCTAATATGTTTTCTTATAACTATAGTACATAATTGATTATAAAATTACATTATGGTAGCCGCTTCAAGACATCTTTCGACATAGGCCTCGTTCAGGTATTTCCACAAACTCTTATCACTTACAGCTCTCTTCCACGTTCCTCCCATTATCTACTTTCAATGATATTATAACTAAAATGCTGTACGTCATACCCGCTTCGACAGCTCCTTGTTATAACTTGGCGAACTAGCTTATTTTTGACGGCTGCCCCGTCAATTCGCCTGTATCTAAGCAATATAATAAGCTACTTCTTTTTCATGTACAATAACCAAAAATGGTCCCTCCAGCAAGACTCGGCGCCGGATCATAAAGCTCGGTCTACGCAGCCTTGGTTGGAAACGAACGTTTCGGACTTCATCAGAGCTGAAGACTGGCCGTCGTCTAGTCCCGATCTTAATTCACTGGATTATGATATATGGTCAGTTTTAGAGAGTACGGCTTGCTCTAAGCTTGGATAATTTACAGTCCCTAAAGCAATCCGTACGATTGGCAGTCAAGAATTTTCCCATGGAAAGAGTGCGTGCTTCTATTGATAACTGGCCTCAACGTTTAAAGGACTGTATTGCAGCCCATGGAGACCACTTCGAATAAACTTTTTATATTTCAAATTGTTTCATATTTACGTATTAAACTAACACACTGTAAAAGTAATAAATGTTATTTGCAATAGATTTTTTTTTTCTTTGTTTCAGTATTTATGGCAAGACTAGGTCTAATCGACACATCTAGTTTGTGGTCTTATTTTTTCCTCTTTCCATTTATTGGATATTGTTATTTAATACTTCTTGTATTTTTTTAACGTGCTTTTTAAAAATACTTTGTAGGTTTTAGCGTTTGACCACAATATCATGTGATGTTAAATGATAACGGTGACGTCTAGAATGATAAACATGCTAAATGTGGAAGGGACCGTCTCTCAAGTGAAGTTGTTAACAGATTTACATCTTGAGGGGGATAACTAGCTAAGCTATCCATGTGGGCTTAGAAAAAGCCTTACCCTGCTATGGTTTCATCCTTTTATGCAAGCAAGCATCATGTAAGGATTCGAAACTATGTCGATCGTGATGTCCGAACTCTATTAACTAAGTCATCATCGCTTTGAAATTAATAACGTTAAGTAATCGTAATCTACATATTTTCTACATAAGTTGTAAAGGCAGTCCTTTTGTTTACATGGGGAAATCCCTTATGGATACACCACCCTCCCGGGGGAGACTCCCACGGACTAAAACCCCAAGGGTGCCCACTACGGTCATGTTGGAGGACAAGAGATGAAGAAGCACTCTCCATGTCGCCACGGCGACCGGGCCAGAGTAATTCTGGGCCTCCCGCTGAAGAGAGACAGCCTGGCATACGTAGACTGTCTCCCAGACGGCCGATCCAATGCAATGGAGAGATTAACTGTAACGGGAAATTAACTGTACTATACCTGATGGTAAGAACAGTCCAATCCGAAAACGATGGCTACCTTCGAGCGATGTATAAACTACCAGCAGTCACAGTTGTTATGACGGCCTACAACTCTTTGGCACTTACACATACACTAGCTGATATGGAAACGTACCGAAACAAAAGAACGTCGCTATTCGCATGGTGGTATTGCTTTTTGTAAGTCTGCTCGGCTAACTACCACCCGCCAGTTGACACTCACTAAGCACCTGTTGGTATGTTCCAGCAGCTGCCAGAGCCAGTCCCTCTAGATTTAGCATGTTAACTGTCTTAGACCATATCGTCATTTCACATCAGATGGCATTGTGATCAACGCTTTCGTCACCGTGTGCATGTTGGTAGCAATGAAACATGGTACAGACATCTTACCACACTGTTTGATATACATTGGCCTATTCCAGAACCCAACACACCTGAGTGTTTCATAATGTCGAATGTTGCTCCTGGTGTATTATCATCATTGTTGGCAGCCCAACATAAATTGTGTAAATTAAAATATTATGTTGGCAACTTTTTCTTTTTCACGGCTTACCGCTTAGCGAGTACATTCGTGTGTCTTGTAATCAATTAAATATATAAATACAACATAATACAGTGCTTCTTATATCGAAATCATAACCTAGCTAATCATTGGTCCTTCGAGAGGTACATAAAAGAAGACGATATTCATATATATTTCAAGAGGAGCGTTTTTCACAAGGTCACCACGCCAATGGAGTCTTCAAAGTTATTCAAGGTTATTTGAATTGCTATTCGTCAAGTTCATTGTACGAGTACATATCAATACGAGGTCCATTGCAGCTCCATAAACCTCTTCCTAACGAATAATTACCACCCCAGCCCACGACGTATTGGCGATTACAAGCTCCAAGAAATCCACAGTTTCCATATTTGCATTTTGCCCATATTCACAGGTTAATACAATAACATTTTTCAGGTCTAGGTTTCGTCACGACATTTTACTTTACGGTCGCCCGATAGCATCATTAATTTAAAAGATTAAATTTACACGAATTACTAAAGATTTATTGATAAATGTATGTACTGAAAAGTCCTCATCCCTTGTTATAAATCTAATACAAATCTAATAAAAGTGTTAATGAAAAGGTCGCTATAGGAAAACGTGAAAGAAGAGATAAAAGTGAATTTATTTACAATATCTATACCAGATGAAAAGTTAAACACTCGCAGTTTTCTAGGATTAAGGATAAATTACACTTCATGGTCATATTTAACATATAAAATAATAATATCAAAATAAATACTAATAAACAACCAAGAAAACCTAAGGTAAAGTTTGTTCTGAGATTTTCAAAAGTATAAACACAATCATAATAAACCTGGGTGCAATGACCGGTGTCGAAAGCTACAATGGACGATAATAACATGGTTTCCTTTTGTTTTATACCTAACGTTCCCACGTTTCCTTTCAAGTGAAAGTGGAATTACCCGACGGTCATTGAGACTGTGCTTCAATATAGACGCGAAGAGATTGTGTATATTTTTTGTATTTTTAGACAATTAGGTCAAATATTAACCACCTATTGTTTTTATTGATTTAAAACGAGAATCGAGTGCAGAGTACCCTTCATAAATACTGCTACTGTCTAAAAATTCAGTATATATATATCTTTTAAAAAATAAACCCGACAGTAGCCACTTTAATTATAAAGTAATTAACGAAACCGATTTCTATGTTTGCGTAAGAAATCAATCTCCCCTAAAATTAAACACGACTTTGTGCAGCGTTCTACTAAAATCAAAATAATAGGGGAGAAAAAACAAGACCAATTACTAAAATTATATTTACACAATATCCCATCTAAAGAACAATGTATTTGTCTGATATTATATTAATACCGATTTGATTCCACAATCGGCCGCCATGTTTATTTAGCTGTCAAAAATTGCACGGAGAGCGCATGCGCGCCACGTGTCCTGCATAACAAGTAACGTTTTAATTTTATAGGCCGATGACGACACGGCTTAATGCCAGAGGGTAAAAAAACTGGCTTTCTCATAATTCGATCCGAGTTTATCATTATTAAATAGATATTTCTAAACGTTCTCACGATATAAAATTGCTATATTTACATCGTGAATGTAAATTACACCGACAGAAGAGTTTCGTCATGAAGTCGTAAAGTTTTTATTGCACTTTAATTAAGGTCTTATGAATATGTTGTACCGATTCCAATAAATCGTGTAAAACTCACGGAAGTATCTCGGTGCATAAGTGACAAAAAAAGGCTTTTACAGTAACTGTGTTATCGGTATATTATAAAATTATAGTACCATGGAACAAAATTGTACTACTTATAAAGTCAAAAAGCCGGTAAGGGTCCAAATATGCTGTCATAAACAAATAAGGAACGAGTTTTATATGCGCTTATATTTTGCAAAGGACAAAGAAATTATGCCAAGTCAATATGTTCAAAATGAAAATTATTTGTTAATCAACTCTTCTACACAAGTTTCATACGAATATCGACTATTACTTGCCATATATCCTAAAAATATTCATATAAATATATAAACAAGGCGATATCTGATACGCACAGATGACAATTTCATTAGAGATTATTATCCTGGCAACACCACAGTAGTAGGGAAATGACGTAAGGTATCAAATCACAATTTGACGTAAGATCGCGCGGAGAGATAACCGAGTAAGGGTGCATCCCTTGTTTATTTGATTAGGTCGTGTTTTGTCATCTCATCCACCCTCAGATAATCTTTGTTTTGAGTATTGGAATAGGAATTATATTTGCGGTCGAGAGATATAAAAGAGATGGTTTATACTGGCTCCAATTATATTTTTCACTACCTGTGCCCGCGACTCGGTCCGCGTGGAACCTCATGTAAAAAATCAGTGACTAGTCATCCGACTGTATTAAGTTTTCTGTTATGTACTGTTGTTTTTTTTTTTGAACTGACTACGCTATTGACCTAGCAAGGTCTTAACAGCTTCACCGGACTACTAAGGCGAGCGCTTAAGGCACTCAGCCAATTTTATTTTGACAACTAGCTCAAGGGTGCGCGGCACACCTCGGGTTTGGCTGTCGCCTGATACATGCAATTCGCGATCTATGTGAGCTTAAAACCCCATGGGTGCCCGCAACCGCCATGATGGGGGACAAGGGATGACGAAGCACTTCGCATGTCGCCACGACGGCCGGCCCAGAAAAAAGATCCTGGGCCTCCCGCTAAAGAGAGACAACCTGGCACTCGTAGATTGTCTCCCAGACGGCGGGACCAGTCCAATGGAAAGACGGGCCCCCCGACCCATCCCCCTTGGTCCGGCTTAAGAACGAAAACTATTCATACATATATGAGTTGTTGAAATATATATGTGTACCAAGCATACATAACTCAACAACTCTTATATATATTTCGTTTCGAATAATACTGTACTGTTGTGCTTCTGTTGTGGTAGTCCGGTTAAGCTGTAAAGGCCCTGCAGGGTCAATAGCGTAGTCTGTTCGCTGTTCGAGAAAAAAAAAAAAAGCTTCTGTTGTGTACACCTACAACAATTTTTTTCCACAAAAATCTAAAAAGTACAGACACGTTAGACTTACATTCTTAGTATATATATAGATAACTGATACCATGAACGTTGTATACTTACAAATATTTTTTATATTCCAAGGGAATTACATATATTACCTAGATAAAACGTAGAATTGAATTTCAACAAGTTTGACGCTTATATGAATTTCCGTTTTTGCAAAAGAGTAAAAATATTAATTTATAAAAATTATTTGCATATTTTACATTAAATTTATTATTATTACTATTTGATAAGAAACCCACCTTAATAACAGGTGTTTTGTTATAATTTCTATTAACAATATATTACGGTTTGAAAGATAGTGAAGTTAGGACGGATAGCGCAGCATAAGCTTTGCAAAAAGTGTTGCTTTGATGAAAAAGGAATTGTAAATAAAAAAAAATACAGTAAATTTAACAGCGTATATCGTCGAAAATGTCAATGAATGAATACTTTATTGCACTTTTAATTTGTACACTGGCGAGCTTAGTGCCGCAATATTATAGAAAATAATTATTTCCCAAACGTTTTGAGTTATCCTATAGTAAATAGAATTCCATTACAAAAACCGACAAAAATCTCGTATAAAAAATAAAACATAATCAAAATAAATCGCTTTTTAAACACTTTCGTAGTTAAGAATGCTTGTATCAGTTATGCTTAATAAAACACACTTTAAATTGTATTACAGAGAAACTTATTAATAAAAAAAATACAACAAAAAGCCAACGTCACACGGTGTTCCCAGGCGGTCACCCATCCAAGTACTGTCCGCGCCCGATGTTGCCTGACTTCGGTGATCAGATGAGAACCAGTGTTTTCAGCACTCTACCCACCACGGTGTTTACCCTCACCACTATTCGTCACACAAAAAAATTACCGGTCAGAATTTCAAAGTCCTCTCATAAGAAGTTTCACGTTAAAATTATTCACCTGCACATTTTGTTTTATACCACGATGGTGATTAACAAACCTGCGGACCGTTTGATCGTAATCGGTCACTGCAGCTTATGGATGCTTGCAATACCGAAGGAATCATGTCGCGTCTGTTTTTCAGTCTGTTCGCGATAAACTCAAAAACTACTGAACGGATTTTCAAACGGTTTTCATTAATCGAAAAAGTGATTCACGAGGAACGTCTTAGGTATGAAATCTGTAATTTTTTTTTGTAAAATGGTTGAAATATAGCTATAGTTGTTGGAGTGTTGGAAAAAGTAAAGCCGCCTGGGAGTTATTGTCGAAAACGCTGTCTAATACCTTCGAGATATAAGAAAACAGTTTCGAACAATAAACGACGCAGACGGAGTCGCGGGTATCAGCTAGTCCATAATATTTATACCCAAAATAAACATACATTTTAATATCATCTGAAAATCATTCCAATTCTAAATTCAACTTGTAAATTGACAGTTCAACAGCCAATTACAATAAAAGGTGAGCGCACCCATTGATTGTCTACAATTAAATGTCTTTTCTATTTGAATTGTTTTATTCGAACCCTCTTTAATCGGTCAGGGCTCAGCGTTTCACGCATTGCACTTGCACGATAACTGTGACGTTCTCTTTAAAACATATAATGGAATAAAGAAACAGTAAACTGGCCTCCCTTGTTTGGGGGAGCACTTCGTTACGTCAGGTATAGTTGGCTTTAACAATGTTGATCCTTTCTGTACTATCCGATTCAATTTTATAAAAAAAAAAAATTAATAACTAACTGTCCCCGCGACTCCGCCCGCTTGTAATCTAATGTAAGAAACAGTGACTAATAAAATCATTTGAGTCTATTAAGTTAATTTATTTATCTACTTTTCTCTCATACTTAAGTCACGTCGTCATTAAAACTACTATAACTTTTTTTCTTTTTTTTATGTCATAGGTGGCAAACGAACAGGTAGGTCTCCTGATGTTAAGTGATCATCACCGTCCATGGACACTAACAACACCAGAGGAGTCGCAAGTGCGTTTCCACCCTTTGGGGGAAGTGTTAGGGAAAGGAGAGGAGAGAGGAGGGGGGAGAGGGGAAGGGAGATGGGTCTCCGGTGCTCTCACTAACCGAATGAAACGCAACAACGCAAGCACTGTTACTTCACGTCGGTTTTCTGTGAAAGGGTGGCACTACCCCGGGCGAGCCGACCCATTCATGCGGAAACCAGTAATAGCTTCAGCGTGGCTCTACCACCATTAAAAAAAACTTTAGATATATTGAATAGATTTTAATGAAGCCACGACTAAATGTTACTCGAAAATATGCTTTTTGATTTTCTTGGTGAGGTTTTTCGTGAACGCAGTACTTTATCAGTGATGCGTCTATAAACAAACAAATAGACAGAT
>MNPI01022703.1:0-43871 GCA_015888305.1 Antheraea pernyi | reverse complement strand
TTAGAATCCGTTAATTAATTGTAGTTTTTAAAAAACTTGCTCGTAATGAGTAACAATGGTGGATACATGCGTTGCTTACTATCAGTTGTTATTCAACTTGATCAATGGTAAGCTTACAACTTTCAATACCTAATTAATTTTGTATTCACTAAGAATTATCTAGTAAAGTTTGATTGATTCCATTCTTTAAATTATTTTAAAACAAATTTTTCGATCGAGTTGTGAATTGATTGAATAGTTACATTTTTATTAATCAAATTACTCTTAGTTGCTTATTATCAGTTGTTATTCAACTTGATCAATGCTAAGCTTACAACTTTCAATACCTAATTAATTTTGTATTCACTAAGAATTATCTAGTAAAGTTTGATTGATTCCATTCTTTAAATTATTTTAAAACAAATTTTTCGATCGAGTTGTGAATTGATTGAATAGTTACATTTTTATTAATCAAATTACTCTTAGAGATTGAAAAATTTCGATATTACCAAACAAATTTGATAATGCAGCATTCTTTTTATAGAGAGTTATTAAGTATATGTTTAGAAGCAATGAGGGGTCAGTTGTTAGCGTTTTCTCGGATAACTCGTCTTTCAACATAATTTCGAATCGGGAGCTTTTGGTAAAGTGAAACATCGTAGTGCCTTTTCTAAGCCTGCCGCCCGCTAGCTTACACCCTTAGGTTGTAAATCTATCGCCAAGCATCTGCTGGTATGTTGCAACAGTTACATGTGAGACGAGGTCAGTCCTCTCTAGATTTAGCATTTAACCATAAACCAACCATAACAATAAACCATAGCGTCATTTAGCGTCATAATGTGGTCAAATGCTAACAAAACAAAGCATAAAAGAATTAAAATGAAGGTTGCAATAAATGTTATACAAATACCAATAGCTAAAAGATAAATATATATATTTTTATGTCATAGGTGGCCAACGAACAGGTGGGTCACTTGATGTTAAGTGATCACCACCGTCCATGGACACTAACAACACCGGAGGAGTCGCAACTGCGTTGTCAACCTTTGGGGGGAAGGGTTAGGGGAGGGAGAGGTAGAGGAGAGTGGAGAGGGGAGGGGAGGTGGGGCCCCGGCGCTCTTACTGACCGAAGGAAACGCAACAATTCAAGCATTGTTACTTCACGTCGGTTTTCTAAAAGAGGATGGTACTACCCGGGGCGAGCCGACCCATTCATACTGAAACCAGTAATAGTTTCAGCGTGGCTCTACCAATTTCCTAATTATCCATGAAATAAAATTTTAATACACTTACCTAAAATTCCTTGTGGAAACTCCGTCAATAGGAATAGAAGAAGTACGGCTACCAACATTTTTGTTGTGCGATCAGTCCTTCGGTCGGCTTTCGAACGTTTTGTCGATTTCCTTGTAAATATATTACCGTTGCCCATAACAACCGTATCTGCTGGGCATGCATTATACCCTTTAAGGGCTTTCTTCCTGTTGTTAGCTCGATACAATGCACGGACAAGCCACGCACTGATGAGAGTCAATATTACGCATGGAAGCAATTTTATCAGAACTGCATGCACCCAGAAATTGATTTGATATAAACTACCGTTGTAATGCGAATCGACGAAATATACTTTCGACGGTACGTACCCGTATTTATCGAAAGTAAAGTCTTTATGTATAGTGAACACCTGGAATAGAAAATAACTAATATACCACACATTTCTCAAGTCACTATTATACCTATAATTATATATTATTATTTTTATATCATAGGAGGCAAATGAACAGGTGGTTCACCTGATTTTAAGTGATCACCACTATCCATAGACACTTGCACCACCAGGGGAATCGCAAGTGCGTTGCCAGCCTGTGTTTGGGGGAGAGGGAGTGAGGAATGGGGTAGGGGAAGGGGAGGTGGGTATCCGGCGCTCTCACTGACCGAACGAAACGTAACAATGCAAGCACTGTTAGATCACGTCTGTTTTCGGTGGGTCGGGTGGTAGTACCCCGTACGAACCGACCAATTCATGTTGAAACCAGAAATAGCTTCAGCGTGGCTCTACCACCTACATGAATCTCAATCTCTGAATATGAATCTTACATAAGTATAAAACTATAGGTAACGTTACTGATTCGCTACAAGCACGAATATATTCAAAGATTGTCTGACAAAACAATCATAATGAGATCTGGTAGTTCGTAAACGAATGTTTGTAAAATTAATATTCAAAGCATAACATAACAAACATAATACTATTTATTTTAAGCTCATATGTTTATTACAAATGTTCAATATTCGATGATAATTCGAATTCTCATCATGTAGGATTAAAATCAATCACGACGAAGGATCTTTCATATTTATATTAAAATATATTCCATGCAAACTTGTAGACTCATAAATAATAAAGTAGTACTCACAAAGTAAGAGGGTATGCAAATCACAGGCGGCAGCAAAAAGCTGAGCAAAATTGCGATGGTACATCTTCGATCAGTACATAAAGCAGGGCTGTGAGACGGGTATCTGCGAACCAATATCATATTCATAATTGAAATAATTTCCTATTAGCGTATGTACTATATCATTTTTCATTACATAGTATAAAACAAAGTCCCCTACCACGTCTGTCTGTCTGTCTGTTCGCGATAAACTCAAAAACTACTGAACGGATCTTTATGCGGTTTTTACCAGTGTATAAAGTGATTCACGAGAAACGTTTTGGTATATAATTTGTCCAGGATTTGTTTTATAATCAGGGCAGGACAACATCTGCCGGGCCCGCTAGTACTTGAATGAAATGAAGTATTATATAATATTATATTAATATCCGCACACGCTTTTTTAAAATGTATTAAAAGAGTCCAGTAAAACACACGACTCACGCGGTTGTAACATATTTTTTATCAATTTCACACGGACGAATGCACGTGTAGCAGTTCATCATAGTGTACCATTTCAAGTAAAAAAGAATCATCAAAATCGGTTCACAATTGACGAAAATATCGATTAACATACATTAAAAAAATACTTACAACCGAACATAGTAACCTCCTCCTTTTTCGAAGTCGGTTAAAACCAAAGTCCTCTGGTCTGTCTATTCATTTGTTCGCGATAAAGTCAAAAACTACAGATCGGATGTTCATGCCGTTTTCACCAGTAGATAGAATGATTCATGGGGAAGGTTTAGGTATAATTTGTTAAGGTTTTCTTTTTATTATCATATATACTTTCATATTATATGAAAGTCGGTCCAACCGATTAGGAGATAGTAGGATATTGCGGACTAAGTCTTGAGTAACAAAATAAAAGTTACTTCTTATAAGGTGAGTTATGTGCCAGTGAAAGTCCCGTGAAAATCAGTTCAAGCATTACGGATATTCCACTGCGGACAAAGGTGAATAAAAACCTAAATTCCTTTTTATGAGTGAACATCCCGTTCACCGAAAATCCGTTCAACTATTTTGGAAATAGCAATGCGGACGAAGCTGCGGGCAAGTAAAAGAATATGTCAACCACCATAATATCGGCTATCTGCCAGTAAAATTCCGGTTAAAATAGGTCCAGCCGTTTTGGAGATTACCCGGAACAAACAAACAGAAAGCGGTTGTAACATATTTTTTATCAATTTCACACGGACGAATGCACGTGTAGCAGTTCATCATAGTGTACCATTTCAAGTAAAAAAGAATCATCAAAATCGGTTCACAATTGACGAAAATATCGATTAACATACATTAAAAAAATACTTACAACCGAACATAGTAACCTCCTCCTTTTTCGAAGTCGGTTAAAACCAAAGTCCTCTGGTCTGTCTATTCATTTGTTCGCGATAAAGTCAAAAACTACAGATCGGATGTTCATGCCGTTTTCACCAGTAGATAGAATGATTCATGGGGAAGGTTTAGGTATAATTTGTTAAGGTTTTCTTTTTATTATCATATATACTTTCATATTATATGAAAGTCGGTCCAACCGATTAGGAGATAGTAGGATATTGCGGACTAAGTCTTGAGTAACAAAATAAAAGTTACTTCTTATAAGGTGAGTTATCTGCCAGTGAAAGTCCCGTGAAAATCAGTTCAAGCATTACGGATATTCCACTGCGGACAAAAGCGAATAAAAACCTAAATTCCTTTTTATGAGTGAACATCCCGTTCACCGAAAATCCGTTCAACTATTTTGGAAATAGCAATGCGGACGAAGCTGCGGGCAAGTAAAAGAATATGTCAACCACCATAATATCGGCTATCTGCCAGTAAAATTCCGGTTAAAATAGGTCCAGCCGTTTTGGAGATTACCCGGAACAAACAAACAGAAAATATAAAAATATAGACAAGGTAAAAAAAAAATTTTTTTTGTTATTTGTAGCCATATCCATTCATCAAAAAGTTGTTATTTTAATTGTACATACACTAACTTTATTTTTATAATATGTAATAGATTACAAATAAAAAAATAGAAATAAAACTAAAGTAGAATAAATTTTTTGAATAGCAAAACAAAATAAACTTTGAAAATGTTTGCGATAGAAACTTATGTATATGTTACCATGGCAACGTATATCTAACGCTAACGAAATCTCTCAAAAGGAAAAAAGTGTCCGATTTTGAAACATTCTTCATTGGTGCTCCGCTCCTATTGGTCTTAAATAAAGATTTTCTCAAATCGGACTGGTAGTTCCTGAGATTAGCACGTTCAACCAAACAAACAAACTCTTCAGCTTTATATATTAGTATAGAAGTATAGATAATAAAGAGAGCATTTTCCGAAGACTAGATTGGAATAACTTCGGTATAGATGTGCAAGGAGTAAAACTAAACCACATAAGGTTTGCAGATGATATAGTCTTGTTCGAAGAAATTCCGACCCACCTTAAAAAAATGATAACATCACTCAAGAACGAAAGCATGAAGGCAGGACTATCCATGAACAAAGACAAAACAAAACTACTTACAAACGCCAAACATATTATCATAAAAATTGATAACGAACCTTTAGAATATGTGTCTGAATATAGCTACCTGGGACAAATAATATCCCACAAAGACCAAACTACTAAAGAAATCGATAGAAGAATAGCAAATGGATGGAATAAGTACTGGGCTCTAAAAGAAATGTTGAAATCCAAAGATCTATGCATGCAAATAAAAAAGAAAGTTTTCGACACAAGTATCCTTCCAGTCATCACCTATGGATGTGAAACTTGGTCACTCACGAAACTTCATAGAGAAAAGCTACAACGTTGCCATAGAGCCATGGAGAGAAGCCTAACAGGATTAAAGAAGCTAGACAAAGTAAAGAGCAGCTCGATAAGACAAAAAAACTAAACTAGTCGATGTGATCAATAAAATAGACCAACAGAAGTGGAGATGGACAGGCCACATGACCAGAGATCGCCAAAGTAAATGGAGCAAAATGGTCACAGACTGGTACCAAGCAAGCAAGCGAAGTAGAGGACGTCAACTAACAAGATGGGAAGATGACATAAAACTTACAGCTGGTCATCACTGGAGAAGGGTAGCGCAAGACAGAAACAATGGAAAATGTTAGAGGAGGCCTATGCCAAGAGGCACACTGAACTCCGCGATATATTATAATAAGAAAAAAAAAACAATGTATAAAAATTCAGAATAAAAGGCTTATTATTATTATTATAGATAATAAAAAAGTATTAGTGCCTAAAGGTTTTATTGTCGCTTCACTTTTTTCCGAAACCATGTGTACCGTGTGTATTATTTACTTCATTCTAAATTACCGTACCAAGTGCGTTGCCACCATTTGGGGTGAAGGGTTAGGGGATGGAGAGGAGAGAGGAGAGGAGAGGGGATGGGATATGGATCTCCGGCTCTCTCACTGACCGAACGAAACGCAACAATGAAAGCACTGTTACTTTACGTCGGTGTTCTGTGGGTCGGGTGGTAGTACCCCGGACGAGCCGACCCATTCATGCAAAATTAACACTTACTTAAGCTTTATAATATTGTATAGCTATTATTACATAGGATTATACATATATGACTTTAGAACCATATGTTTAGGTTTATGTATTTTTTTTAGATGATTATGTTTGTTAGTTTAGATATTATGTGCTATTATTATATCCTCGTAAAGCCCAACGACCTAATTTAATAACAAAACTATTTAAGCAATACGGTCCAACACAGTTTTTAAAATCAATTAATTACGTCCCAGTGACCTAAAATTGTGACATGATATTTGAACCTATTTTTTGGTGTAAATAAAGCCACCAATTTAAATTTACCATACAAAAATTATTAGCCTTGACCTCATGTCTAATTTTAATTTTAAATCTAAATTTTATTATGGAATTCTTGGGCCGCAACTACTTGCACCTGTTTTTGGTATATTGGGTCGTAATTTATATCGACCTAAGTTTAGGTTGGACCTTACGAGGATATGTAATTTCAATTCGCGACTATTGATCATTTTAAAGTAGTAAACAACATCAAGGAATTTAAAGTTTACGATTACTATTATGAGCAGTTATTTATAACTAAAAGTAAGTACGTATAATTCCGTTAGTGTTTCGATGAAAACGTAAACTTCCGTAACACATTTTACGAAAAATTCAAACAGAACAGATACTTTGTCTAGAAATAGTAAGCGTGTAATTTGTAAATTATTTTATGTATACATTGAGAGCTTATTAACAACTTACGACAATCCTCACAATTCATTCCCTCTAATGCTTATCAAAATCATCTCCCATTTACTTGACACCTAATTTAAAACTAAAAAACTTACGAAAAATTAAAAGCCCTGGTAAATTATACTATCGACTATCTGACTCCGGCCACGCGTTGCTGTGGCTCAGTTGCTGAGCTATAACATCAGAACACATGCACCATAAAACAAAATGGAGTTGAAAAAGAAATTCAAAATTAAAACGTGGCGCCATCTATGAGATATCTATAACAGTCGGTCCTACCGTTTTCTGTCAACAAACTAATATAAAGCGCCATCTATTCGAGACTAATGGAACTTACAATTATTAACAATAATCAATATTGGCAATTATTGAATTTATATTAAAAAATATTTAAGGCGTTAATCGAAATATACATGCCAACTATCATAAAGATCGATCTAGTAGTTTCGGAGTTCATCGTGGACAAACATTACACGACACTGGATTTTTATATATGCAAGGCGAAATCCGCCGCTTTTTTTTATGTCAAAAGCAGGTAAACGAACAGGTGGATCACCTGATGTTAAGTGATCACTACCGTCCATAGACACTAGCAACACCAGGCACAACCACCAGCACCAGCACATGCGTTGCCAGCCTGTTTATGGGGGAGGGGTAGGGAATGGAGAAAGGAGAAGGGAAAGATGGAAAGGAGGTGGGCCTCCAACCCTCACTGACCAAACGAAACGCAGCAATGCAAGCACTGTTACTTCACGTCGGTGTTCTGTGAGAGGGTGGTACTACCCCGGGCGAGCCGACCCATTTATGCTGAAACTAGTAATAGCTACAGCGTGGCTCTACCACCTACGAAAATTACCGCTTCGTTGGGCCTTAAAAATAGCAAAGATTCAAAATCCAAGAAACAAGCCTAGATACATTCAGTCAGTTACTTACAATTCTATGGCGTTTAGTAATTTTGACATTATTGAGCTTCAAAAGAACTCTTTTTCATGATATATATAGAAGAATTGATTTAATATTGACAATATCATAGTATATACAATCGCAAAAAGATGATTAACTATTAACATTCATGACGACAGACGTATTACGAATTTATTAGCTTTTAAAAAGGTCATGGATACTGTATGTATAAATAATCGTTTCTAAACAGTTATTTGATCACGTCGATCAATATAAAATTCACCATTATTGCTTCCATATGGCGATAACGTGTCACATGCCGCATTGATAACTCTGTACTCACTTGATGGCTATATATCGCCAGACAGCCAGCGATAAGGTCAGGAATATTGACGCCGTGTGCAGGATTTGCGTGAAGTGCATATGAAATAACATGTAAACCGCCCACGAGTACGGACGATCCTCTTGACCTGGGAACAGCTGTTGAAAAAAATGTTTATGTAATAAAACATTATTATTATGTAAAGATAAAGTGTATATGTTAGCTGAAAGTAACCTCTGGAACTACTTATCCGATTCTAACCTTTTTTTTTCGAACTGACTACGCTATTGACCAAGCAAGGTCTCAGCAACTTCACCGGACTACTAAGGCGAGCGCTTAAGGCACTCAGCCCATTTTATTTTGACAACTAGCTCAAGGGTGCACGGCACACCTCGGTCCGATTCTGACAATTCTTTCACTCTTACTACTAACAAACATAACGTAAACTAAAATAACATTAATGTTCTCCTAGATTGTGCTATTTATTATTAGGATAAGAAATAAAGAAAATTATTAAAAGAATTATTTGTAACTCATATTAAACTGTTCACTTTAGCAAATATAATTAACTTACAAAATAATGAATTCAATAAGTGCCACTGAATATAAATCGAATTATATATAACTAGCGGGCTCGGCAGACGATGTCCCGCCCTGATTATAAAAAAATCCTGGACAAATTATATACCAAAACGTTCCTCATGAATCACTTTATCCACTGGTGAAAACCGCATAAAGATCCATTCAGTAGTTTTTGACTTTATTACGAACAGACAGACAGACAGACGCGGTAGGGGACTTTGTTTTATACTGAGTAATGATGTAACGATGAAATAGTCTAGTATAATTTTCTCCTCTGTTTGAAAATCGCTTTTTGTTTAACAGAGAGATGTTCGTGTTATCTACTATATAAAAATGAGAAACAGGTTTTTTTTTTAATTTACTAACGACGAGTCCAATCCTTTCAGTCTATTAATCTACAAAATATGTAAACTGCTGGGAATTTTTTTCAATAATAATGGAAATTAGAATTTGGAACTAATAGTTACGGTCGAATTTCGACTACACGACAATCTTTAGTTGCCTTTACGGCCTTTCACGGGCGATTGGAGTGTGAACGATTGAACAAGCGTGTACGTGAATTCACAAATGATTGTTATTGTTTGTCTTTTTACGCGAGAAAGAGCGTATCGTGTAGAGACAGCTATTAGTAAGATAAAATGTTCAATCTAAAGTACGTAAAAGATTAGATTAAGTAACATTATATTTTTTTATTAAAAAAAATGATTCGATACTAAATATTTCAAAAATGTCTGATATTAAACACGAAATTTAGGAAACCATTTGAAGTAAATACCTAGTTGGCAGCGTGCCACATAGTATAATGGGCTTGTTCAAATGTTATATAAGCTTTAAATTATGAAGTTTCAGTCTATAAGAACTCCTATTAAATTAATATTATTCAAAGCACCTTAATTAAGGTTCGTGTGAGTATAATTTGTTTATACAAGGGGAAAACCTAGAAAATGAAATGGTTTTGATATATTTCATAATTTATTAGTATTTATATGATTGTTTACTAACAAACGTACCTATGATAGACATAATTTGAATTCATTATTCAAATAAATATATTGGAAAAAAAAATCAGTAAAACCCAAAAACTCGCAAATATTTTATGCATTTTTGAGACGCTTCGGTTGACGTAAACTTGTATTCAACAGTGAACAGGAGCCTTGGGTAAAAAGAAACAGCTTGATTAAGCCATATCATATTGGGAGTGCGATTTTAACGGCCTGGCTACATATCATTCTACATTTGACAATCTATCGCCCAACACTTATACCAGGTGATTGTTTAAAGATTAACACCCTTCAATCCGTTGGTAGTTCATGGTCACATTAAACATATAAAATAATAATATCAAAACAAATACTAATAAACAACAAATAGAACCTTATAATAATTATTATATTATTTATATACTTATTATTATATATATACTTATAACCTTATAAAAGTTTGTTCTAGAACTTTATAAGTATGGGAACGATACGAAAGGGGGAATTGTCAAGGTTAACCATCATGTAACTGATTCGGAATGCCGCACGATCGAACAAAAGGAAGCGGGGAGCGGGTCGATGTGTGCGACGCCGGTGGGACTGTGCGGCACGGTGTAATTAAGTGCTATCCTTATTATGACACGAGTTCGTTTTTGCGTAAATCACCTAATGTTGAGTGTATATCAGTTTTTCTCTAGATAATTAGGTCAATGTTAAGCACCTATTTCATTAATCGATTTAGAACGAGAATCAACTAATAATTATCCTGTAAAATTATTGCTGGCGACTAACCAGTCGCGCTGTGTATATTTTCCCACTACTGTAGGTACTACAGAGCCAACCCTCGTCTAGATTTAGCGTGCTACGAATAACACCTTAGACTACAGCGTCGTTTAATATCACATGAGATCTCAGTGAAACGCTAATCCCTACAGAAAAGGATTTTCATTTCAATTCGTAAAGTAAACGTTTACATATATACTACATTACTTAGATAAGTGAAAGGTCAACTGAATTGTTATTCACTTCGGTCAACAAAAACCAGGCTTCACTATTCACACACACCGGACTTATCAGATCTTATGCGTAACGTTGGAAAGAAGTCTTACGTTTAGCTTTCTTTTATTCAAACGCTAGGAGGAATGAAGCCAATCGTGTTAAAGGTTCTCAACAATATAATTTTAAGTATATGTATGAAGGCCTATTAATGTAAAATAGAATATAAGGTTTGTTGTACGTCATCGTTTTAAGATTTAAACACAGCCCTCGTATTTTTAATGTTGATATAACCTAGAAGGACTGGCTACCGAGTACAGAAATATCTATAGAAACTAAAAACTCAAAGAAGACTTTGTGTCATATTTGTATCTTGAAAGCGGTATCCAGCCAAGTTGGTGTCAGAAAAAGTCCTACTCCGATATGCTATGTCTTACAAGTGGTATTCACGTGTGTATTCAGTATTCATAATTACACCTCTAGTAGTTTTAAAAGTTTTAATTCCTTGGACGATCGCTCTCCAATTCTTTATTATTTCAAGATATAACTTAACTAAGCTTAGTATGAACGCATCTTACAACTTAAATTGTTTTCGTTGTCCGCTTCACGTGAAATGCCTCAGGTATCAAACTTTCACAAGCTAAATATGTCTACACGAAACATTCACATGTGCTATTATATTTTACTGTCAGAATTTTTTCAGGTATCAAACTTTCATAAGCTAAAAAATATGTCTACACGAAACATTCACATGTGCTATTATATTTTATTATCAGAATTATTTATTTGTGTTAAAATATATATCGCTTATATTTTATTACTTACCAGGTAACTATAGATCGCAAACGGAACGTATTCTATCATAACAAAGACGTCAGCCACCGCTAACCATTTCAGGAGTCTGTTGATCGGCGCCACCGCCAAATCCCTACGCGTGAGCACAGCCACATTCAGGGCATTAGCTAAGCTACCGAAGAGACATACCTAAAAGAAAGTGTAAATAATTCAATACTTATGTAAATTAACTTGCTAGAGGTCTGACGCTGTGCGCGCAACACTCATAAATTCAAACACTTCGATCAAAGTTCTTTAATTTTACTTCTTAGACATTTGGGCTTTATCTGAAAGAATATTATCACGGTACCTTTATTTTATAAAAAGTTATTAATGTTTTAAGAAACTATAGTTTTACATAAGTCCTACGCGTTCAACGATGTGTATAATGGGTCAAGCGGTGTAGTTTGCATACGCAGGAAGGGGAAGTAAACGAATAACATTTTTTACAAAGAAATATTGTATGCAAAATATATTTTTGGTTTCATTTTTTTATGCTTTTCGCTCTGTATATATAATATATTGCTAAGAAAAACAAACACGGTAAATGAAGTGGCGGGAATCAGCCAGTAATTCGTATAAATAATACACAGCCATTTTAAATCCCTGCTCATTGAAATGGTATACTTATTTTAATATAAATATATTTTGGTAGGTGGTAGAGCCACGCTGAAGCTATTACTGGTTCCAGCATGAATAGGTCGGCTCGTCCGGGTTAGTACCACCCTCTTATAGAAAACCGACGTGAAGTAACAGTGCTTGCATTGTTGCGTTTCGTTCGGTCAGTGAGAGCGCCGTAGACCCACCTCCCCTCCCTTTCCCTCTCCCCTCCCCTCCCCTTCCATCAAACACAGGCTGGCAACGCAATTTTGACTCCCCTGGTGTTGTTAGTGTCTATGGACGGTGGTGATCACTTAAACTCAGGTGAGCCACCTGTTCGTTTGCTTACTATGACATTAATAAAATAAAAATCTGCTAACATTTTGTAATAAAGTTTCTATGAAGAAAATTCACATAAGAAATTCGTAAAGAATTTCTATTACTTTCGCTCCGTAGTCGTAAATCCTAACATACGAGAATTCTAGTGTAGGAGTATTCGTTAATTTCACAGTTTGTCTATTTTTACACAAGTAAGCCCTTATTTTACTGCAGAATGTACCTTTATATTTTGTTATTTTACTTATCTGGACGATATATGTCAAAATTAATTTCACAACGTTGCCAATAGATAACGAAATTATACGCCGTATACAGCTTTGCATGCATAATTTACATTAACAATTGGCTTTTATCATGATATGAACGTAAATCTTCATTTTCATACTGTAACGGTTGCCGAATTTATTAAACTATAGGTACTGCAATAATTTTAGTAGGTGCATTTTTTTTTAAGTAGTATAAAAACCTTATCCGACATTAGGACAATTTAACCTTTTATTAACTAGTCACGTTTCTCAAATGCGTTTTGCACTAGGAGTTGATTTGTAGAAATCGTCACGTAATGAAAAAGCGTTATGTTCTTCTGTCACTCGTTCTCTATGCGGCTTTCTTTCTCACTGCCTCTTTCTGTAGTATACAGGTGCGTGCGAATATCAAAATTTGGGGTGTGTGGGGTGTCGAATAACATCATAAGACTTGAGACACCCAAACCAACCTCACCTGCACGTGGCGCACCCTGCTGAATAACGAACGAGGCAATGGCGAAAGTGGGGTGGTAGGATTTTACAGCCTGACTGGGTCACAACCACCATTTATATGGCGAAAAAGCCCGTCATAGTAATTCGCTTCTACGGGTCGCGTTTCGGAATCAGCCTGTGCATATCCGACATTTCGCAGGCCGGCATGACAGCGGCGACCAGCGATGGATAGTGTGTCACTCGGTGGTCGGCATTGTTTTTGGATTGTACTGTGCTTACCATCAGGCATAGTGCAGTCATCGTGTTACAATAAAAAAAATTCAAGCAAAAGAGCACTGTACGCTGCTGTTCATGATTTTATAAGTAAAATGGTAATATTATAAGTAACTTTTTTACATTTAATATCTCACTGTAGTTAACAAAGTTAATAATTACCATGATAAGATTGTTGTTATTATTATTTAGATTTTCTGTTATATATGTGATAATACACTACTTTTAATTTATTCTTTGATAAATCAATATTTTCCTGAAAAATTCAATCAAACCTATTTATTGATTTCACTCCTTACTTTATGTTATATTAATTAAAAAGTGATGAAAAATAAAAAAATACAGGGAGAGAGAGAGTCGCACGAAGGAAGCATAGACGTTATTTCCTTACAAATATAGACAATCTAAATCTCCACACCGAACGGTAGTCCGATGAAGCTATTAAGACCTTGCTAAGTGAATAGCGTAATCAGTTCGAGGGAAATAAATCCACACCGAATTACATTTGTAGTTGAAAAAGCATAAGTAACTTTGTACCTAACGAAGGCGCCTTGATCGCTCACGTGTATATTTCATTATTATTTATCTTAGTACTATAGAACTAATTTACGAATTCTAAACAGACTATATATAGTACGATTTAAAACATTAAACAACTGTGATTACATGAAAACAACTTACCAATAGGCTGACGTATCCATGAATGCTGTTGTAAGCTAGTATTAAATCCCGAAACTGTCCAGAACAATATTCCGAGTGCTCGCATTCTTTGACAACAGATATGTTGTATCTATTCCTCCATTCTTCTAACGCTTTCAAAACAGTACCTATATTAGAACTATAGTTGGCACCCCTGTATTTTAATAAAGATATGAAGCGTGGATCATCGAGCATCAGATATGAGGTATTTGATCCGTATGTATCATTTCCATAGTGATGAGTAATATTGTCCGTTAGCATCATGAACTGTGACAATTATTCTTCTATACATTACTTAATGTATCGATTTGTTACATCATACTGGATATCTGGGAGATGAGTTGAATTTGCCTCGTTAAATATATTATATGTATATAATAGTTCATTTGTCATCTTGTGCTTTATTTCTTGATGTCTGCGAAAATGGAAAAATAAATAAATTATATACAAATTTAATGTTTTTAATTTTAGGACTATTAAACAATTGAACATCTCTCACACTCACTCACACATGTGATTAACAACACTCGTTTTTACGAATTGTATAAAAATGTATTGATTCCTCAAATTTATTCATATTTTCTTTAAATGAGTAATTATAAACATTAGATATTATATCAAAATTCCTAGGTCATTGACCTGTGCTCGTTGTCTAAAGATATTACTATCTAAATAAATTTAATGAAGTCAATATTATCTAAAAACAAAATTTCGTGTAATTGATTAAAAACATTTCTGAGAAATCTCTTAATAGTATCAGATTATCGTTTAAACTATATTATTAACCCTCGAATTAAAATTCAATTGAAATTTAGTAGATTGTGTTTTAAAACATTGTCTAAAAATAGTTATTTATTTAGTCTTCATAGACTCAACAACAACATAAAATAGAATATAAAGATACAGGTACTAATTGGTTACAGAATTTCACACTGCGAGTGGTGGAGAGTTAGGTGAATATTAGAAAAGGCCTTACCATTATACTATATGTTGTAGGTGGTAGAGCCACAGTGTAATTATTACTAGTTTTAGCATGAATGGGTCGGCTCGCCCGGGGTAGTACCACCCTCCCGTAGTTAACCGACGTGACGTAACAGTGCTTGCATTGTTGCGTTTCGTTCGGTCAGTGAGAGCGCCGGAGGCCCACCTCCTTTCTCCCTTTCTTTTGCCCCTTTTACTTCCCCTTTCCCTAACCCTCCCTTCCCCCCCATACACAGGCTGGCAACGCACATACGATTCCCCTGGTGTTGCAAGTGTCTATGGACGGTGGTGATCACTTAACATCAGGTGACCCAGTTGTTCGTTTGCATCCTTATGACTTAAAAAAAAACGATGCTTTCATTGCGATGTTGTCCTTTATTGATAGATCCAACTCGCTATTGAATCTGAGAGTAGATCAATAATTGAGGTGTACGGACACAGTATCACTAAGGGAGTAATCGCTTCGAAGATACATATATTTTTCCCTGTTGTATTTTCTCATCGACATTAATATATTTGCATAGAAGGATCCGTAGAAAAATTATGTACTCTTGAAATTGAATTGCGAGGTGACATCAAAGCATCCCAAAACTATGCTTTCATTGCGATGTTGTCCTTTATTGATAGATCCAACTCGCTATTGAATCTGAGAGTAGGTCAATCATTGAGGTATACGGACACAATATCACTAAGGGAGTAATCATTTCGAAGATACATTTGTTTCCCCGTTGTATTTTCTTCGACATTAATATATTTGCATAGAAGGATTCGTAGAAATAATATGTACTTTTGAAATGGAATTGCGAGATGAGATCAAAGCATCCTTAATGGACGCAATATCAAGGACGTGTACAAGAACAATAATATGGTCCAAATAATATTACAGATAAGTAGTGTAAGATGGTAGAGCCACGCTGAAGCTACTGAGAACTGAGAACTGGATTCAGTATGAATGGGTCGGCTCGCCCGGAGTAACACCACCCTCTCATAGAAAACCGACGTAAAGTAACAGTGCTTGCATTGTTGCGTTTCGTTCGGTCAGTGAGAGCACAGGAGACCAACCTCCCCTCCCTTCTCCTTTTCCCACCTCCCTCCCTTTCCCTCAAACACAGGCTGGCAACGCACTTTCTACTCACCTGGTATTGTTAGTGTCTAAGGACGGTGGTGATCACTTAACATCTGGTGACCCAGCTGATCGTTTGCCTGCTATCACAAAAAAACATAAAAAATAAAATATTTGGATTTTTACCACCAGACCATACCATAGTTAATGATAATGACGTCTGAAATAGATTTCTATGCAATAAGTTAAGGTTTATTTGAGGTATCGTTTTTTATAATAAAATATTGCAGTCCTTTTGTACTTATTTTCACAGCAAATAAGGTTTTAATGTCTCTACAAAACAGATAGTCCGGATTCGGAAAACGATCATCATTTGATGATCCGTGCAATAGATAAAATTACTAGTTTTTCTATTAAAGCTTAAATATTGTCTAAATGTAAGTAACAAATAAAATTCGCAATGTTTCTGACTACTAAAATATATTGTTTGAATATGGTAATCTGCAATATCATTGTCACAATTTAATGGCTTTATGAATGACATTAAAGACCAAACGTAATTGTACTTAAATGAAACATGACAACTAAAGTTACGAGCATATGTGGCTTAACTGCCCGACGTGCGACGCCTCTATGATTTGAATATTCATTATTTACATAACACAATTCGTAGATTAATATGAAATTATGAGTATAATAAACCAATATATACTGTGTAAATCGTAGCTATATGATACAGATAAATAATAAAAACTCTATGAATAGTATAAATAAGCTTTTTCATTTCAATATTTTGTTAAATTTCATATGGTTGGGACTTTTATAGTTTTATATATCAAATCAAATACACTTTATTCAGTTTAGGTCCTTAGTTTAGTTTATTTAATTGAATGGTGGTAAAGCCACGCTGAAACTATTACTGGTTTCAGCATGAATGGGTCGGCGGCATTTTTATAAAGATTTTTGATAGATGCTGGTTTATTTAACCAAATTTTTAACATATATATTTCGAATACATTATCGTTACAATACCGTTTCTATTGAATGCACAGAGAGGAGTTAATTCCAGACATCACCATCGTTCACGTATTGATCCATTCTATTATAGCCTTTCGACCCTAAAACCCGCTTAAACATAGCGCTTAAATTTACAGTCTGGCAAATCGGTAATATGTTTTGGGACTTTATTGTAAAACCTAACACTATTACCTAAGGAACTATCACTGATTTTACTAAGTCTGAAACATGGGCCGAACAGTTTGTTACCGCTTCTAGTATATAGATATAATTCTAAGAAGCCCGTCGTGTATCAAGATACGTAGGTGAAGTTTGCTTTCTATTGTTGAATCTATACTACACCCAATTGATTTACTTTACTAATAGTGAGATATTGAATTGTTATAAAGATTTTTGATAGATGTTAGTTTATTCAACCAAATTATCGTTATCACCCACCTCCGGTGCCGCTGCATCACATTCAAGAGACGAGAATACAATACGACCGGAACATTGATATTAGCGCCACCATATTATAGATATACATTGACACTAGCGCCAACATATTAGAGATACACATTGATACTAGCGACACCATATTAGAAAGACACATTGACTTAATATAGTGGATATTAAAGATACATAAATAAGAATTATTATTACTATTATATAGATTTCAGTAAGACGTAAATAAGAATTGATATTATTAGATAGAATTGAATCATTAGTTTGATCGTTATTATATTTACTTCAATTATTTTGCAGAATTATGAATAAATAGTATATTCTTTGACTTCATAGTTCGGCCTATAAAAGGCAAGATGTCGCTGATATACATGTCGAAACAGATTAGTAAACACATTAGAGATACATAAATAAGGTTAATTATATAAAATTGTTGTATAGCTTAAATAACATTAATTTGGTTATACTTTATTATTTTAGTGTTACTTAAATTATTTTGCGGTATTATGTGTATAGTAATCGCTTTGACTTACATAGATCGGCCTTTAAAAGGCAAGATGTTGGTGATATCTACGCATTATTATGTACGAAGTATTGTAAGGCGAAACTCTGCCCAAATAAATAGTGACAGTATCTACGGTGCTTATTGACATTCCTGACTGCATCGACTCTATACGTGATCAATGTAACTTTATAAAACTGCGATGAGGACCGGAACACACCGGACAACACAATACCACGGCTCTTAAGGCTAACTCAACGCCCTGCAGAGAGAGAAACCATCGAGCGGGGCTCTGGCCCGGACGATGTCCCCCCGTACCATTTGTGACGGGTGATAGGACCCGATGATGACTCATGACGCGGTGTTCGATACGCTATCAAGTAAGCCATCATCGATTAATTTCTTTCTTTGTTGTTTTTGTTTTAGCTTTCTCATTTACTTAAGTTATTTGCTGTAGAATATAATAAATACGTCGTAAACACCTATAATTAAGATTGCACTTATATAAAATCTTTAAAATTCATGTTATGTACTATTCTGGTGTTTCAAAATATATAAATAAATCACACAAACAAATGTGTGAGATTCAAATTCCAATAGTTGGCAGCCATAATGTAGGCTAAAATTGCTATTAAGATGTTGGTACTTTTACGTATACACAAACAGCACTGTTATTGTTTTACTAAGAAATTTGACTTCATAGTTCGGCAAAAAGTTCATCATAGTTTTTTATAAAAGGCAAGATGTCGCTGATCTACTTGTCGAAACAGATTATTAAACACATTAGAGATACATAAATAAGGATAATTATATAAAATTATTGTATAGCTTAAATAACATTAATTTGGTTATACTTTATTATTTTTGCGTTACTTAAATTATTTTGCGGAATTATGTGTATAGTAATCGCTTTGACTAACATAGATCGGCCTTTAAAAGGCAAGATGTTGGTGATATCTGCGCATTATTATGTACGAAGTATTTATTGTAAGGTGTAGCTCTGCCCAAATAAATAGTGACAGTATCTACGGTGTTTATTGACATTCCTCACTGCATCGACTCTATACGTGATTAATGTAACATTATAAAACTGCGATGAGTATTGGTGATGAAGACGAAACATTGGTTTCTAACCCCTAATTACGTATCTCACAAAAGCAAAGCGATAGCAGTATTTATTTTTAAAGACAGGTGCTGCCATCTTTTTCTTTTTTTTAGTCTATAGGCTTTAACGTTTGACCATAATTACATCTGATGTCAAATAACGCGGTGTACGATGGTAAGCTCGCTAAACTAGAGGGTGCTGGCTCTCACGTGCAGCAGCATGAGTACACCAATAGGTGTTTGGTGACAGATGTTCAATTTGAGGGTGGTAGCCAGCCAACAGGACTTGGAAAAAGCTCTACAACCTCCTACGGTTGCATCAAAATGTTTTCCTTCATCGAAAGCACGAACTAGGCTAACTAGTCAGGCCCTCAGAGCCCTGAACCTGACGACCGGACCACACTGCGGACAAGGCAAACCAATGTAATGTAACAAAACAACACTATTGGCCCTTACGGCCAACCCAACGCACTGCTAGGAGAGAAACCCTCGAGAGGGGCGCTGGCTCGGACGATGTCCTCCCGTACCATTTGGGACGGGTGAGACGACCCGATGATGACTCAGTTTTAAGGACTCTATAGACGCAGTGTTCGATACGATAGCAAGGAAGCCATCATCGATTGATTTCTTTGGTATATGACGCTATATTGCAGAGTACTTTTTTTGTTTTGTTGTTTTAACTTTCTCATTTACTTAAGTTATTTACTGTAGAATATAATAAATACATCGTAAACACCTATAATTAAGATTGCACTTATAAAAAGTCTTTAAAATGCATGTTATGTACTATTCTAGTGTAAATCGTGTTGGTGATTCAAAATAAATAAATGAAATAAATGTGTGAGATTCGAATCCCAATAGTTAGCAGCCATAATGTAAACTATAATTGCTATTACGATGTTTACAGTTTTACATATACACAGACAGCACTGTTATTGTTTTACTAAGACATGGTTATAACTAGTAAATAAATTGAATTAATCGTTTTGAAGCAGACATTTAGCCATTTTTTATCGCTTTGTTCTTAGGAAATACGTAATTAGCTGGCAAATATCGCTTTGTTCTTAGGAAATACGTAATTAGCAGGCAAATTGGCGCAGTTCATATAAGATATTATGTAATTTATTTAAACAATATATTTATTACCGTCGTAATGCTGTCGATATTATAAAAATACTTTTTTTAATACAATAGATAAACAAACAATCATACATTAAATAAAATATTGTTGATAATAATAACCATAATTTAATTTCGGTTCGGTGTTAAATTAATCTTATATTAATGTAACCTGGCTTAATTGTGCACTGTTTTAGAATAATAAATTACTTACATATTTTGACCCAATGTTTTAATCAGTCATTATTTCCGAAGTATACATATTAACGACAGTATTATGCTAAAATGTATGAAATATATATATACAATTGTATGTATTTATGCAAACAGTTTGGTTTTATTTCTCTTTTAGCACCTGATACATTTAATTTAGGAATTAATTTATATATTTGAAGTGAAACTTCTTTAGGCGCATGAGGGTAACGTCAACGTTTTACAGGTGTAACGTCACGCAGGTATGCAACGGAAGTGACGTCATTTGCAGTAAACGCAGATTTTTCGGAATTCTCGGAAATCTAAAGTTTTAGATTTGTATAAATATAAAAAAGACTTATAAATTAGTTCGCCAAAGAAGTTTCACTTCTGACATGTGTACTTTGTACGCACGCACTTTTTTTATTAATTATATTATATTATAATTAATATAGGTATATAAATAAAACTAAATGAAAGAGGACGACTGTTTTACACTGGTTATCTATACTAATATTATAAAGAGGTAAAGTTTGTAAGCTTGTGACGTCGTAGGGGGCAATCTCAAGAAGTACTAAACTGATTTTGAAAATTATTATTACCAATAGAAAGCCACGTTATTTGTAAATGACATAGGCTATATATCATCACGCTAAGACGAATAGGAGCGGAGTACGAATGAAGAATGTTTCAAAATCGAGGTTTTCTCTCTTGAGAGCTTCCGCTGCGTGTTAACGTTAGCCCAAAGTAACTATTCACCGTGAGGAAATCATGCTCAGCGTGAAGCCCTTGAGTACGCTGCTCGCGCGATACAAAATCTTACATCACTGCGACAATATTACACATGTCACGTCCACACACGTGCAGGCATACACGCTTACACATGAAAGTGGAAGGGTTTTTATTGTTGTTTTTCCCTTATTGAACTGAAACAGTTTAGAAAAAATATCCAACACCAAATACATATTAGAGTTGTTGAGGAATGTACGCTTGGTACACATGTATGTTTCAACAACTCATATACGTATGAATAGTTAACTTAGCTTAGGTTAGCTAAGATAGGTCGCGAATTGCATATATCAGGCAACAGCCAAAGCCGAGGTGTGCCGTGCACCCTTGAGCTAGTTGTCAAATAAAATTGCTAGGTCAATAACGTAGGTAGTTAGAAAAAAACAAAGCGAGGAAATTGCGGGTAGAAGCTAGCAAGCTGTTAAGACTTTGCTAGGTCAATAGCGTAGTCAGTTCGAAAAAAACAAAGCGATGATATCGCGGGCAGAGGCTAGTAGTAAACGCTAGGGTTTCCCTAATTATTAATTTAAAACTGTCATAATACTTTTCTAAAAAGTTATTATAATGAATGGCAACCCTAACGAATAAATAAATCGGAGTAGTTTCGTACATAAAACAGTAACTATTCTATTGTATACACAGCGGGTGCAACCACCCGCAGAACATTGTATACGTAATGATCCAAAAATAACTTTCCGGCGAGATCGTGAAGTTTCAATACGTAGGTTAAGCGATTGTAGGCTTACGAAATCAGTCAGATTTATTATGGAAAGTAATTATCACTTCTCTATTACATGATTGATCACAATACAATTCTATATAGCATTGTCGCTTCCACGAGATAGAATATTAAATGGTTTTAGTCATACGTCATCATCAATCGTACATTATATACAATATCGTAGCGACAAATAGTACATATCTTTGTCGCTATCTATCTACTTTATAAGTTCTCACAGATTTTCTTTCAACAATATATCTGTACCTGGGATATCTGAAAACCAAGTTACTTGGCCCAGATAAGTTCTTTCGTTAACTCGATCCGTTCTTGTTCTTTCAATATATTCAGAATAGGTCTTGTTCCTCGCTTTGCTCCCAGGTTTCCTTAGGATTGCTTTTATAAATAAATAAATAGCCATTTATTCAGATCTCCTTCTACTGATTACATTGGGTTTAAACATGAAACTTAAAACTAGTGCTTAACTCTTATGCTAACTAAACTAATGTTTTTTCGATATCATCTCCAAATCTGTTTGCCAATCGGCAAAGGCCTCTTCAAAGGTTTTTACTGTTGGAGGGTTGTAGTCTCTTTCCCCCACGAGGACCAGTCGGCTTGGGAGAGAGGATTGCTTTTATACCCTAATAAAGTAAATTAATCACGCATTCTTTTTATTCAAAGGTTTTTACTGTTGGAGGGTTGTAGTCTCTATCCCCCACGAGGACCAGTCGGCTTAGGGGAGAGGATTGCTTTTATACCCTAAAGTAAATTAATCTCGCATTCTTTTTAAGTTTTTTAAACATATTGCAAAAGTTTCTGTATCGAGAGTAACTCATTTTTCGTGTTTTATTATTCGCACAGTTAACTCTTCTTTTTTTTATATTACAGGGGGGCAAACGAACAGGCGGGTCACCTCATGGTAAGTGATCACCGCCGTTCATAGACACTAGCAACACCGTGGGAGTCGCCAGTGCGTTGCCAGCCTGTGTTTGGGGAAGCGGTGTTGGGAGGGTCTGGGGAGTAGGGGGAAGTGGTGGGGACGTGGTCCTCCGGCACTCTCACTGACCGAACGAAACGCAACAATGCAAGCAATGTTACTTCACGTCAGTGTTTCTGTGAGTGGGGTGGTAGTACCCCGGGCGAGCCGACCTATTCATGCTGATACCAGTAATAGCTTCAGCGTGGCTCTACCACCTATTAAACCATCTTCGTATATAGGCGTTCACGATTGCTTATATAAACACGAAAATTATATGAAATAAAATTAAAATAACAGTGGATATAAAAAATTAATTTCTCAACGTTGTATGTGGATCATTAATTTTTCTCGTAGCGTGTAGACAACAATATCGTGAGTTATCGTTTTCAATTTGATAAATAATACTAACTTGATAAAAGCTTGAAAAAAGGTAAAAATAATCATTCCCAGTGTACAAGTATAATAAATAACTTTAATTAGTTAATTATAGGAACAAAGGAGTTTCAAGAATGGTCGTTAAAATTATCCTCTACAACTTTCAGAGAGATATTTACTATGACGGTAACGATAATGATGTAATTAACGCTTACCATTTGGTATGTGCTCCGACGTTCATTGGTACATTAAAAAAACAAACACAAAAAGTATCTATTTTGGTTACGGGGGAATTTAACAAGTGACGTAGAGACCTACATACATTCAAGCTTAGTGTTATCACCCACCTCCGGTGCTGCTGCATCACATTCAAGAGACGAGACTACAACACGACCGGAACATTGATATTAGCGCCACCATATTATAAATATACATTGACACTAGCACCAACATATTAGATACACATTGATACTAGCTCCACCATATTAGAGAGACACATTGACACTAACGCAACTATATTAAAGATACATAAATAAGAATTATTATTATATAGATTTTAATAAGACGTAAATAAGAATTGATATCATTATATAGAATTGAATCATTAGTTTGATCATTATGAATAAATAGTATATTCTTTAACTTCATAGTTCGGCCATGAAATGCAAGATGTCGCTGATCTACATGTCGAAACAGATTAGTAAACACATTAGAGATACATAAATAAGAATAATTATATAAAATTGTTGTATAGCTTAAATAACATTAATTTGTTCATACTTTATTATTTTTGTCTTAAATTAATTTGTAGAATTATGTGTAAATAGTAATTGCTTTGACTTACGTAGATCGGCCTTTAAAAGGCAAGATGTTGGTGATATCTACGCATTATTATGTAAAAAGTATTGTAAGGCGAAGCTCTGCCCAAATAAATAGTGACAGTATCTACGAAGTGTTTATTGCCATTCCTGACTGCATCGACTCTATACGTGATTAATGTAACATTAGAAATATTGATCTTTCATCGCATGTTAATGTAGCCAACAACATAAAAGGGGTACAGCCCTCGCGGAACTGTTTGACTACTTTGAATATAGTTACACAATATAAATACATATTATATGTACACAGAGACAAGTTAAAGATAGATTGCAATTTTAGATTCCTGTAATCATATTTTAACTTATATATTAAACTTATTATTACCTATATAATATTAAACTCTCGACTATCTTACGCGAAGGGCCGAACTTACAGCTACATTCCGAACAGCCAAAAAGATTAACGAGAATGACTATATTTGTCTTTATGAATATCTTAATAGTATTTTATATCTATTGCTTATTTCGTAATCCTAGTCTAAATATAAGTATGTATTATTAAGTGTGTTACAAAATTATTATAATGAAAAAATAACGGATACGCCTTAATACTACCACAATATACATATAAATAATCTGATGTTAAATAACATTCTGGCCTGAGTTGAAGAAGGGGCGAGCCGACCCATTCATACTGAAATCAGTAATACCTAGCATTAGCTCGCAGCTTTACTCGCACTGACATAGATTTTGAAAATAATATACATCGCATGTTACTCATTGATCGAAAACTATTATTAAAATCGGTTGTATTTTTTTAGTTAATCCATTGCAAACAATAAAAATCAAATCTTTTCTCTATATAATAAAAGTAAAGAGTAAACTATAATGGACTCAAATTATGTAATTTGACTTGGACTTTAATGAATTAAAAAACAACCTTTAAAGCACATAAATATTATTTTATGTAGAAAATTAGCAAGTGATTAAAGCTTTAAAAAATCAATTACTTTATATGATCTCATTTGGTTATAAATTATGTTAATTTTTTGCGTCGTTTAGATCACATAATTTAAAATACAGGCGATATTAGAACAGGTGTCTCGCAGTAAGGTGTATTGGATGAGAAAATGAAATAGGCGACAAAATATCACGATATAAACGTATTTTTTATGATTTTTCTATCTACATTTTAATTTTAGGAACATATCATTTACATTGGCAAAATAACAATATATTCTATTCATTGTTCATTCATTTGTTTACTTGAATTAATAGAATGCATAAGTTGTTTTCTATTATTATTTATACTCAATCAAATAAATAGTATATATACAATATATATGGAAGAAATCATTTAATCTAATTACATATCCGATCTATGAAGTGTCTGTATGTAATATCAAAATAACAAATTTTTAATGATTGGATATGAAAGTATACTCACTACTGATAGCAAAAATGTAATTGTCTGTCTGTCTGTTTCTTCTGGGTAATCTCCGAAACAGCTGAACCGATGTTGACAGGAATTTTACTGGCAGATAGCTAAACTTACAGCGGGTGACATAGGCTACTTTAATTTATACTAGCTTTTACCCGTGGCTTTGTCCGCATTGCCATTTCCAAACTCGCTGGACCGATTTTCACGAGACTTTCACTATAGCTGACCTTATAAGAAGTAATTTCGAATATTTTATTTTAGACTAGCTGCCACCCGCGGCTTCATCCGTAGTAATATCTCAAAAATGTTTGGATCGATTTACACAGGACATTTACTGACAGATAGCTTACCTTATAAGAAGCAATTTCAATTATTTTATTTTAAAGTAGCTCTTACCCACAGCTTCGTCCGCGGTGCTATCTCAAAAACGGTTGAACCGATTTTCATAAGATTTTTTTTTTTTTTATGTCATAGGTGGCAAACGAACATGTGGGTCACCTGCTGTTAAGTGATCACCACCATCCATGGACACTAACAACCCCAGAGGAGTCGCAAGTGCGTTGCCATCTTTCGGAGGGAAAGGTTAGGGGAGGGAAAGGGAGAGGAGAGAGGAGAGGGGAGGGGAGATGGGTCTCCGGCGCTCTCACTGACCGAGCGAAACGCAACAATGCAAGCACTGTTACTTCACGTCGGTTTTCTATGAGAGGGTGGTATTGCCCCGGGCGAGCCGACCCATTCATGCTGAAATCAATAATAGTTTCAGCGTGGCTCTACCACCATCAAAACTTGCACTGGTAGTTAGCTGACCTTATAGAAAATAATTTAGGTTTTTCTTCGTCCACATAAAATTCAGCAAAAATATGTTCCGTAAATTCATATGTATATGTATGTATGTATATATATATATATATATATTGACCATTTTCTTTTAATTACTGCGCTTTCGTCTACATAACTCAGTAACCATAGCAATGTATAAGATAATAGATGTAGAAGATAATATCATATCGAGTTCAATGTGCATTTTACATTTCTTTAAAACAATTTAAAAAGCGCGAGCGGAACTGCGGCTACAGCTAATTTGTAATAAAATATCCAATGAACCCAATAAAAATGACAACATTTAAAATTAAGTAACCATAAAACAAATAATTATAAAGTAATATTCTTCGTAAAATAAACATCTTTGTCATAATATACAGAATTCAAAAACACCTCCATTAAATTGCCTTGTAATAAAATAAAATACGAGAAACAGCTACGGCGCCGTTGATACTTATTATGTAATGTATATTTGCATAATCAAAACATTAACTAAGTTTGAAATCCGACACACGGTCACATATGTTCAGTACGAATTGTATGATGAAGCATAACGGGAAATTAATTGAATTCGCAGGACAAATAATTTAATACAGATACTACGGTAGTTTATACATATCACAATATCTGAACTAACTTCATAAATATGGATCGTTCGACGCCAAATCTGAAGGTTTGATTTTTATTATATCGTCAATTTTGTAATACGTTTTAGTAGATTTGTTTGATTACTCGTTAATAAGTTTTTTTGGCTTTTAGAAAAAGCTTTCTTTAAAATTGTCGAAATTTTTATTTTCTTTGTAATTTTTTTGCTTTTACATGGCCTTTATAGATAAAAAACAAATCAGATATAATGCGAACTTGTTTATAAAGATTTTTTAATGTTAAACTTTAAAACGTGTTTAAAAAAATGTTTGTACGCTTCGATTTTTTTATTTCGTACTTCCATTCATTCCTTAATCTTAAGCCCAGCATGGAAATGGGTTATCTATTCCTTATTTTCGATTTTTGAAAATTGTAAAATTTCAAATTTAATTTAATGTAATTTTCCCTCGTTTCATTTGCTTATCGAATAAATATGATTAGTATTACTTTTATTCAAACCGTAACATTATAAATGAAAACGTGTTTGTTTGTTATGTTTTCATGCCTACTACCTTTAACTACTCAGCCGGTCTCATGAAATTTTGCATCAACCTTATCACGGGCACAAAAAAGGACTTAGGTTTTTTTATCTAGAAAAAATTTGTTGCGAGCAATAACTAGTTTTATATGACATATAGTCTTTATCTATATAGATAAAGGTTATTACATGTTCATTCTTAATCATATTTGAAATGTTATACCGATATTACAGCAGGTCAGTTGGAAAATTTCATACGACAGATAAATATGCACATAGTAATATAACAGATCGAATGTATAGAAAGGTGAGCCAAATTGAACATGAAATGGGTGCCAGAAATACGGGCTTCGGAAGACAATATTCTGGTTTATTATTTGTTACATAGAGTTCATATGCGAAATGAAATTGTATCAACGTGAACTATAAATTAAAAACACTACTTTGAATCTTTTGAAGTTATACTTCTTTAGGCGCGTCAGGGAAAAATGATGAGAGTAAATTTTTACGATGAGCGCTCACACCGCACGAAAAACCGACAACCTGAAGTAATTAGAATGCGTGCGCACATTGTGGAGAAAATCCGACGCCCTGATGTTATTACGATGCGCGCGTACACCGTCACGAAAAACCGACACCCTGAAGTTATTACGATGCGTGCGCACACCGTCACGAAAAACCGACACCCTGAGGTTAGCTATATTCAACTTTTTCTATTGTTGGTGTCGTTTTTTCTACAAACGTAGAATAAGGCGAAAGATAAAATTTTTGAAAAGATTTTTATCTTGTTACGCCAAAGAAGCATAATCTCTAACGCATGTACATAAGTACACACACTTTTTTTATATATGGATTTTACGAAGAATAAGAAGACAGTTCTTTATATAACTAAATGATCGCTTCCTACTTCTGAGAACAGTACTAAAATTCTGAGAACAGTTCTTTGTTATGACGGTTCGGTGGGTTAATTATAGAGGGTTATGTTCGAGGGTGTAAGGAGTGTCGAATAACATCATAAGACTTGAGACACCCAATCCAACCTCACCTGCACGTGGTGCACCCTGCTGAATAACGAACGAGGCAATGGCGAAATGGTGGTAGAGTTTTACAGCCATACTGGGTCGCAACCACCATGTATATGGCGATAAAGTCCGTCATAGTGATTTGCTACTGCGCGTCGCGTTTCGATATCAGCCTGTGCATATCCAGCTTTTCGCAGGCCGGCATGACAGTGGCGACCAGCGATGGATAGTGTGTCACTCGGTGGTCGTCATTGTTTTTGGATTGTACTGTGCTTACCATTAGGTATAGTGCAGTCATTTTGTCGTGCTACAATAAAATAAATGATTATTTAATAACCAAATTCATACGAATATATTTGAGTTCAGTTGAGTTGAGAATCTTCTTATATTATATCGAACATTGTAACTCTTATGTCAGTCATTGTTATGTGTACAATTGTTGGTCGGGTATTATATGGACGGTCAATGTATCCAAGCATTGTGTAATATACGAACACTAGGGCTGCCAACGTTTTCTTAAGAAAAATAAAGCATCTAATCCTCTGGACAAGGAAAAATTGCAGGAAAAAATAATTTTCATATGTAAGTGTTTATTTCTTTTAATATTTTTTCCGTTTTTAGAACATAATAATAATTTGGTTATATTTCAAAGTCTCCTCATTTTTAATATGCATTTTTTACTTTTATTGTGTGATTTTTAAGATGCAATAGAATTAAACAAATGAATACAACATTTTTTTACTAAATATTTTAAATAATACTCAGTGAAAACCGAGGTTGCGGACATGAAAAACTATTTGTAAACTTTATCTGTATACAAAAGTATAAAATAGTCTAAGGAACACACAAATATCACAATATTTCTTTTATAACAACGTTTCTCAAGAACTCTTGTTTAGGGGACCGAGCTGAATAGTAAAGTACCAAGTCACGATCCCAGAATAAGGATTAATGTAATGAATCAAGCGTCCTTTTCTTTGGAACAGTGAACCCGAGAACCGAGTGGCTCCGGATATACGCAGTAACTTACGCAGTACGCAGTAAGTCCTTTACATAACGTAAAGGATCAAGCTCCGTCCATTACATAATTGATCCATATATATGTGAATAGTTTGGCTGTAATATACAAAAACTCATAATAATACATAATAACCGTATTTATGTTAACAGTGTAAAAAAACGATTAGGCTTCTTGCATATTATACTCACATCCAATATCAATTGAAATCGTGGAGTATAATTGTGTTCGAACACCGATTAATTTTGATTACTTGACGGAATCACCGAATGAAAGATTATTTATTATAGCTAAAAGTATTTTAAATAAGATCATAAACTATCCACCAGTGCTTATGCAAATAGAAAGTCATAACTAGGTCATTGGCAAACGATCTACAGATCTATAATGTACTCTATATTATAAAGAATAAAATACATTATTGTACAGATTTGAAAAATTTGTTATATACCGTTCATAGCTAAGAAATATATACTAAAAATAAAAAAGTGTCAGAGCCTTTATACCAAACATTGACATTCTTAAAAATTCTATTATGAATATTAAATAGTAAATAGCTTTGACCCAAATGGAAAACAAATATGTTGTAAAATATTGACATTTTCTAGCAAACAATAGCTCCGACAGATTTAGGTAGAGCCCAACATTTCTGATCTAGAATAAGATATATATATAAAGGTTACATTAATTACTATATATCGGAAGCTAGTGGATAATAAAAATATTCTGTCTGGTTAATTTCCAACTGTTTAAATAATAAACAGTTTCTTATTCAAGCAGTCCGAAACTGTGTTTGTTAATCTAACTCAAGGAAGTTAATATGGCAATATAGAGTAAACCGAATAATGTCAATAAATGTAGATTGTTATTATTGTAGTAATTTCATGAAAATTTCTGTAGGTAATTTATGTTTCTATCTAAGGCTTTAATATTTTAAATTAAGTGATCTGATTGAAAACGTTCTGTTCAAGAATATAATTATTGGTATTTTTTTTTTCAAACTTGTTTTCGCAAAGTGATCATCTGGTGGTAGAGCTACGCTGAAGCTATCACTGGTTTCGGCATGAATGAGTCGGCTCGCCCGGGGTAGTAACATCCTCTCATAGAAAACCGACGTGAAGTAACAGTGCTTGCATTGTTGCGTTTCGTTCGGTTAGTGAGAGCGCCGGAGGCCCATCTCCCCTCTCCCTCCCTCCCCTCTCCTCCTCCTCTTCCCCCTCTCCCAAGTCAGGTTGGCAACGCACTTGCTAGCTTTGACGTGTTGCAGGATCATAATATTAAGTCACCAAGATTTGTTAGTCCTGATATAGATACAAGTCAGAGAGTTGTGGTAATTTCAAAACCCGTTAAATGTCTTAAGATTACCATTCACACGCTTGACAAAATTATCGAACGATTTTATTGCAGACTCCTTTTCCGTCAAGCCTAAAAGATCGAATGGACACATACGAAGATTATTGGTATTTGGTATGATTTGTTTCATTTCCAACTCTGTCTTCAACATTAGTTTCTAGAAACATATTATTACTGCCATATTACTATAACTCCTATTTGTATAAATATGTCAACCTCCTTCATTAACTCGACCGCTCCCAAAATGTCATTTTGACAAGAGCCACGATCTTCGCGCCACAGGGGTCCCCATTAAAAGGTGTGTTTGTTCAACTGTGCTTCTATAACGTCACTAAGTTATTTTTAATATTTAATTATGTATATATGTTTATGTTATATTTGAATTATTAAAATACACTGAACGTATCATAATAATTATTAAATCATATATTAACTTTGTTTAGAAATCTTTTTTTCGGGAAAGTTGTTTCTTAAACTTTTGTACAGATGTTTCTAAATTTATACTTATTACTCGGTAAAGGTCTGATTTAAATATACATAAGGTATTCAAGAAAATATATACTTTTACTATAACTGAGTAAAACCAGAAATGGTAATAGTGTTAGGTTTTACAACAAAGTCTCGAAGCACATTACCGATTTGCCGGATGGCCAGTTCAATCACCATGTCAAGAGGGTTTTGATGTCAAAAGGCTATTATAGAGTGGATCAATATGTGAACAATAGTGATGTCTGGAGTTAACAACTCTCTGTGCATTCGCTAAAAGTGATTGTAAATGTAATATATTTTCATACAAATATGTACGTTAAAAACATAAAACTGATGGACTTTCTTGACGGTTTATTTTGATGGCTGGGTTGTTTTTGAACCGGTGGTACTTTTTACGTTCATAAGCGCTTTCTCAAAGCCTAAATTGAATCAATCAATTTTTATTTTAAAGCCTATCTACCACCCTCAACTCTAAAATGTATCATCACGTTTTAAAACTACTTTTTTTTTAAGTTTGGCCAGTAATAGATATTAAAAGCGTTTCGTTCATTTTGGATAGTGTAAATATTAGTTCAGCAAAGTTAATGTAAGTTTTAAAATAATATTGAAATATCTAGGTGTGTATTAACTCTGGGTGCAAATTCTAACCACGTAGCGATTAAAGCGAGATGAGAACAGAATGTGAAATAATCTTAAAGCAAGAATTATTTTCTAGAATAATAAGTACGCTGGATCTTGAGAGTGGGTGACATCTTTATCTGTTAACGTTGCGAAAGACCAGTATATTTAAACCCAATGTACATAATAACAAAATCCTGCAAATAGTACGTTACTAAAGCTATATTTTGCAAGCCAATCCGCTTACTAATATTTATTTTGTATCAACTATATTAACAATATGTACTTATCTTCTTAGAACTGGGAAAATATGGTTGTTATTTCACGTATCAGTTGTATAGGTAATATATTCCTAAAGATAACTTTAACAATTCATAATAGTTATTTTTTAGGTTAGATTTTATTTGACTCGAGATGATGAAATAGACTGTTTTTGTTACTCTAGACACAAATAATATTAAGGTAAATATATAATATAAAAAATTAAAATACTCTAGTTTTTGTTTGTTCTTATTTACATAGAATTTTATTAGTAAACTAGCGGGCCCGGCAGACGTTGTCCCGCCCTGATTATAAAAAAATCCTGGACAAATTATATACCAAAACGTTCCTCGTGAATCACTTTATCCACTGGTGGAAACCGCATGGAGATCTGTTCAGTAGTTTTTGAGTTTATCGCGAACAGACAGACAGACAGACGCGGTAGGGGACTTTGTTTTATACTATGTAATGAAAACAATAGTTGTCGATATTTGTAACGAGCTAATACTATGTTATAGAACATACCTATTACATTTTAATGAATTTTATATTGGCACAATAAATATATATTTTTTGTAATTTGTATGTTTATCGTTCTACCACAATCTCGCCTACTGTTAAATGTGTAAAAGATGACACGGCAAAGTCAAAGGGGGACTATAATTTGACATCCGTCAATAAAGAACTTTAAAAAAGGTTGCGAAAAAGGTTGCAATGCTCGACTGTATGTATTATTTTACTCTTACGTTCCAATTACCCTTTTTCATTCTACATTCAACAATGATATTATCTCTAATAAAATTCAAACTTAAAAAATCAATGAAGTATGGTCGAATGTTGACCTCTGGGCGCCCACTAGTATATGTAATTACACCTCTAGTTTTTTTTTGTTCTAATTTACAAAAAAAATATTAGTAAAAAATAATAGTTGTCGATATTTGTGACGCGCGAATACTATGTTATAGAACATACCTATTAGATTTTACTGAATTTTATATTGACACAATAAATATATATTTTTTGTAATTTATATGTTTATCGTTCTACCACAATCTCGTCTACTGTTAAATGTGCAAAAGATGACACGACAAAGTCAAAGGGGGACCAGTTCTCAAGTCCAGTTGCCAGAAAAGTCAGGTAACATGAAATAGATGTTAGTAAAAACTCTATCATGCTATGGTTTCACACGATATTACCTTCACCAAAAACTCCGGTTCATTGCAAAGATTCGAAGTTACTTCCAACGACGTATTATCGTAACTTGGTACCACTGAGCAGACATCGCTTATCATATACACGCATTATCAACAAAAGGGTATTTATTAAAAACATGTCTCCGGAAAAATAACTCTTTTACCATCATACTTCTTTAGAAAGGTTAATTCATATGTTATATTCATATATTCATAATAAACATTTAACGCAATATTCTGTAAATAGAATTGATTTATCAAGTAATACATAAACTGTGCCGTGTTAGCTCCACGCAAACATCAACCTGAGGCCAAGCGTTGTGCCGCGAGCGAAATGGCAAATGCATCCATCTATCAAACGATACAAGCGTTCTCATTTTCTACAGATCTATAATCTTTACTCTATATTCAATTCAGAATCTAGTTTCTATAAAATATTAGCATAATCTCAGAAACCCGTATATCCAGGTTAACATGGAATTAGATTTATATCTCATAACTTTCTCCTCATATATCTCTATATTTATACCGACTGTTCATAGTAGAATCAAGCCTCAGAAAGTAGTAATGGTTCACTTGAAATACTATCATAACATCTAATACTTACTAATTGTAGCATGTGTTATTTGGGCATAAAGTAAATAAGTGGTTTTTAATTGTATATTCCCATATATGAATACACATCGATAATTACTGATTCCTAGTAAAAAATGCCTAAGGTTTCAATTTAAGGTTTGAAAATGAATTTTACCTTTGTGAAGAGATATTATATTAACTAATTTGTAGAAATAACATACAATTTAACCATCGAATAATGCATACTAGAATCTAGTAAAATTCATTCTTTTAATTACTAGATACTAGAATGTATTTCATTTAACCATATTCATCTACCAGCAAACAATTCAGATTGATAAAATGAGGATTCGAATCCCGCAAGAGTAACCCAATTTTTTGTTCATTTTTTTATTGTAGCACGACAAAGTGGCTCCACTATGCGTAATGGTAAGTACAGTAAAGTCCAAAAATAATGGCAACCACCGGTCGCCGCTGTCATTCTAGTCCACGAATTTTTCTCTGTACAACAAAAGGATCTTGTTATATTGTAAAATGTTCAAAAATGTATATTGTCGTGGCTCAAAGGGTCTGAAGCCCTTGTTATCGTCCTTTATGGCTGGCTGTACCTTCATTATACGTAAAAGATTCCTCTTATACCGAAAGTTGACATATTTTAAAATTCAAACTACGTTTCTTCGACGCATCGTCTGAACTACCATTATTAAGACATTGGACTTGTACCGTGTGAGTAATTAAACCAAATATATATGCCTCTTAATTAACGAGCTCATTAACAGGTTTATTATCTCCGTTAGGTAATCATTATGAGAATACATGTCTAATTATGATATCATCGCGAGAAACCGCCTCCAACATATTATATGTCATCTCTAGTCTAACAATTAACCCATTACCTATAAGATATTTGACTGATAGCAACGTAACTTTTTTTATTCAAACTGCCTACCCTATTGACCAAGCAAGGTCTTAACAGCTTCACCTGACAGCGATAAGACCGTTCCCACGGCCGCCGCCAGGATGCGGCGCTGCTCCCCCCACGCAGCACACTCAGACAGCGTGTGCTGCGCGGTATCTTCCTCAGCGCCGCACAATTCGCGACCTATCTGAGCTAACCTAATCTAACTATTCATACATATATGAGTTGTTGAAACATATGTATACCAAGCATACATACCTCAACAACTCTTATATATATTTCATATCGGATAATATTCTAAACTATTTCTGTTTGATAAGGGAAATAGCAACGTAACGATATTGTAATAATGTAAACATAAGTGTTTCTACGTTACCATTTCGCTACGATAAGATATGATTTTTTATGAAGGAGCTTATGAAAGTATCAGATTTTGTATATATAATATATGTACATATATTTTTTAATTGATAGACGTCTTGGCCTAGTTATACAAACTGTGATCATAAGCCGAATTAGCTTTAAACTGTTATAACCACGGCCTTTATAACTAGGATGACTAATTAAAAAAGGGTTTTTTTATCATAGGAGGCAGACGAACAGGTGGGTCACCTGATGTTAAGCGATCGCCATCGTCCAAAGACACTTGCAACGCCAGAAGAGTCACAAGTGCGTTGCCACCCTGTGTTTGAGGGAGGGGAGGTGGGTTATCCGGCGCTCTCACTGACCGAACGAAACGCAACAATGCCAGCACTGTAACCTTCACGTCGGTTTTCTGCGAGAGGGTGGTACTACCTCGGGAGAGCCGACCCATTCATGCTCAAACCAGTAGTAGCTTCAGCGTGGCTCTACCACCTATAAAGTGTATAGACGCGACGTAAACCAGGACTGATACCGCATTTCACTAGTGTCACCTTTAAGACTTTAAAGTGTGAAAACTCTTAACCTAAGATTCACAATATAAATTTGTTGACTACATGTTGAAATTACGGTATGAATATTTCGGAGAACTAAGAAAAAACTATTCTGAAGAAATCGGAAGGTTTGAGTAGGACCCAATCGAATATGGTTGTTTCGGTTATAAATATTTGGCGCCATTTGATATTTTGTAAGTTATACATTAGTAATCAGTTCTGAGAAGTTGACCGAAACTTTTTCATAGGACTTTAGAATTGCTTTACATAATTTATCAACTAGTAGAGTAATACTGCAGAGTAAAATAGGGTTTATATCCTCGTTAAGGTACATTTGACGACTGGACTTATATTTTTTTCTCTGAATGTTTGTTGATAAACATTTTCGCCACTCATAAGCATTTATTAGGCTTCCTCCTCTGCTGCCTCTTAGATTGGAGCCTGCACTTAAGAGTTATTGTGTAGTCAGTACCTATATGTATTTATTTGTAACTAGTGGGCGCCCAGAGGTCGACATTCGTCCATAGTTCATTGATTTTTTAAAGTTTGAATTTTATTAGGGTTCTTTTGTCAAAGGGTATTATGTTATAATATCATTGTAGACTGTAGAATGAAAAAAGGTAATTGGAACGTAAGAGTAAAATAATACATACAGTCGAGCATAGCAACCTCCTTCACAACCTTTTTTGAAGTCCTTTATTGACAGATGTCAAAATGTATTTTTTATTTACATGTGTGTATATGTTGTGTAAAATTGAAGCAGCAGTGTGAGTAATGCATGTTTTAATTAATTTAATGTACTTCTAATGCATTTTATATAAAATAAATAGCTTTCTGCACTTCTCCTCCATATAAACTTTAACTATGCCAAATTTCACGTTCATCCGTTTGCCCAATTCCGTTAAAAAGGGATACAAAGTTTAGGCTTCACGTATTAATATATATGATACTATATGCATAGAAATATGAAACCGCTTACACTTCAACTCGTAGCTTTGTTACTCTATGACTATATGCAAGAGAATGTAAATATCAAATTTTAAAATGCTTAAAGCGTAATGTTTCTCTTTAAGAAAGATACCTTATCTCAGGCTATTTGTAGTGAGAAGTATGGCACGGTAGAGAAAACAATTTCGTTTCGCGTTACGCGTTAAACCTAGGTATGTATGTATTTGTGTGTATGTTAAGTATGTATAGGTGTCTGAGTCTAGTAGTACATAGTTTGTGAATATTCTCATATACATAACTAGCTTTTGCCCGCGACTTCGTCCGCGGGGATTAGTTACTTTGGGCTAACAATAACACGCAGCGGAAGCTCTCAAAAAGAAAAAATACCCGATTTTGAAACATTCTTCATTGGTGCCCACTCTTATTGATCTTAGCGTGATGATATATAGCTTATAGCCTTCCTTGATAAATGAGTTATCTAATGCTGAAGGAATTTCAAATCGGACCAGTAGTTTCTGAGATTACCCCCTACAACTTCACAAACTCACAAACTTTACCTCTTTATAATATTAGTAAACATGATATAGATTTAATACATATAAGTACGTCAAAGAAGTTTCACTTACTCCGCGTATACACACTGATACACGCACTGTTTCTTTAAAGTAAATATTATACAGATAGGTATTATAAAAGAAGTGTATACCATAAATAATACTAACAAAGAAAACGCGCACTAAAAGAAGATTGATATCGATGTAAGAACTAATGGCTTATTCATGTGGGAACTTAATTCCTTTTACTTCGACAATATGGTCTCACGTTTCCTTAGAATTATTATTAACCGTACATCCTACTGGAGACACGACGTGTAACGGAAATCGCTCACTTATAATATTCACACGACAACTTATTTCCCATTCACCGCGATTATAAACTGCGATATACGCGAACCGCTTACAATCCGTCTAATTTGAGACTTAGCTACCGTATGTGGTTGAGAAGATTTTCTTACTCAAAACCACACGTAATATGCCAAAATATTTGTAGGAGTCAAGATACCTGGCTCGGAGAATACAATAATTAAACCCGGAGTCCGTAAATAAGACTAAACTGTATTTTAATAAATATACGGCTATTTCTTTATTTATTTTATTTTTGACAACTAATCTTCTAGTAGATTCTTACTGTCATTTTCATATTACAATGACAACTAATCTAATAGATTCTTACTGGCATTGTCGAGTAGGTAATAATTATATTATAAGTTACTTGAGATCATTTCAATGTTAGAACTTTTCAGTTAGTTTTTGTGGCAAGTCAGTATCCATTATTCGTGGTATTATTTCCCATACACTTCACCTGTGCACAATAACCAAACTATATTACGTAAAACACCACCAATATTACAAAATATAGAGACAAATAACACAAGATTATGAATAAAATATAAAATCCACTACATATCATTCAAAGATTCCGCCAACTTTATAGGGTTTTTATAGCAACAGCCCACGAAACGTTCTTTATTTGATTAATTAACATATTTGATATAAAATAAATTAATACGTTTCAGCCAACCTGCGTTAAGATGACATTCTAGACGCATAGAGCTACATGTTTTATACAGTTTTTTTTTTAATCATGAGTTCTATCTTATACCTATGACTTTGACCATGTTGTTTATTATCCTAGCAAGACATTTTCTGTCCAGAAGAAAAAAAACAATAATATACTTTGTTATGTTACATATTTGCTAATATACATATTTTTTTAACTTTGTAGTGTTTATCGTATTATTATTACGATCGTAGTTTTTAAAAACTTTAACAACATTATATTAAATGAAAATGTCATGATTTATTTTTATATGGTTCAAGTGTCTAAGAAGTAAAACTATTTTTTAAAATCAAAATCAAACTAGTTGTTTTTATGTGATGTTCGCACTACGGCAGACTTACATCATTTTATCCATATATAGATAATAATTAATACATTCATTAGCCAATGCACACTCTTTAAAATCTGTGCTAATTACTATTATACAAAATCCATTGTAGTAACCAAACAGCCTGAATACTTAATTCTTTGCAATTATTATTCTATTCTTTCGAGTACAACATTTTTGGCGCCAGTTTTGCATTCTATGTTAATATAGGGACTGTGCCCTATACCGGATGTTCATGTTCTTGCATTACTAACCATAGAGAAGTAGATACGTTACGGAATTGTTAAAGACTAGTACTCACTTCCGACTTGAAGGTTTTATACAAATGTTTACGTTTTATGTGACTAGTAGTGTCTGCGACCGTGCTCGTGTATTTTTTTATTTAACGTTAATATTAATTCCTGTAATAAAATAGATATTGTGCAAATAATTCCCGTGTTCAATAGATACAAATGGGTACTTATTTTAAATAGTGATGGATAGAACAGTAAGTACAGAAGTTGATACGTTTTACCGCCATCTAGTGGCGAAAATGTGATTATGAGAAGTCAAGATTTTATTTTTCGTACTGACTACGCTATTGACTTAGCAAGATCTTAACAGCTTCACCGGACTACAAGAGTGATATCAAGATCGATCAGTCTATGTTAGAATATATTAACCACGTATAGTGGAGTTTTTGGTGGAATCTTAGTCTGTCAAAAGCTAGTTTATAATAGATATATCGTTTATTAATTAAAAATGTATTATTTTACTTACAGTTATACAGGTTGTCTCGTTGAAAAAAAAAATACTAGCACAGTTGTATTACTGTACAGGTATCCATACAATATAATATATTCAGGAAAACTTTGTTTAAAATAATTAAAAGTTTGAAAGTCTTAAGCGTTACAAAGTCTCTGTTACAATAATTTTATGTGACAGTTTTGAACAGTCTATGAACAGTTGATTTATTACATTAAACAGTTTTGCAGAATACAAATGGATTATACTAACAACTCTAATATAATTTAGATCCTTCAACTTAACCAGTGCCGAGATAAAATGTTTAAAGCCTAACTAATTTTTTTTATATCATAGGATGCATACGAGCAGATCGGTCACCTGATGTTAAGTGATCACCACCGTCCATAAACACTAGCAACACCACGGGAGTCGCAAGTTCGTTGCCAGCCTGTGTTTGGGGGTTGGGGGGAGGGGGAGGTGTGAAGAGAGCGGAGGGGAGGTGGGCCTCCGGTTCTCTCACTGGCTGAACGAAACGGAACAACGCCACATTAGTTCACGTCGGTTTTCACTATTATCATAAATGCGACAGTGAGTTTGTTTGTTAGTTTAAAACGCTTTCACGCCATAACTACTCAACGGTTTATCATGCAATTTTGCATCCACACTGTTAGGAATACAGAAAAGGACATATTTAATCTAGAAAAGTACTGTTACCCAGAAATAGGTCAAAGTTATAATAACGCGAGCGAATCCACGAGCAAAAGTTAGTAAATTTACCACATAGTTAGTTATTTACCACTGAACCCTGCTATGTAAAGAAGCATATACACAGAATCGGTGACCAGGTTTTTCGATTTTGCGATGTGCGGAAAAAATACCAAAACTTTTTTTTCTAGCTACGCTGTTGGCTTAACGGGCCTTCACAGCTTCACCGGACTACTAAGGCGACCGCATAAGGCACTATGCCGCTTGACAGTAAGAGTGTCAAAGTGGCTGAACCTCGGCTTGGCTTGTTGCCATGGATACAACACCGCGAATCCGTCTTAGCTAAACTAAGCTAACTATTCATACATATAAGAATTATATGTATTTCGTATATGACAACAAGGCTAATATAAACTAACTCAGTTTTAAAATAAGAAAAAAAATAAAACCCTGGCATCATAGTGAAACGTTAAAGTATATCTTGTGTGCATGCATGCACTGAATCCTAAATGCAACGAGATTTTGCGCAATCACATATTGTTCCAGGAAAAGCTACGTAGATTTCGGCCAAAAACTTCCTTCTATACATACATAGATCTATACCAGGCAGTGATCTTCAAAAATGATGGGCGCTTATAATAGATCTCTTTAGTCGCAGTGTGGCATGACTGTTTTTGCCCAGCCTCCTTTTTACAACTATTCATACATATAAGAATTATATGTATTTCGTATATGACAACAAGGCTAATATAAACTAACTCAGTTTTAAAATAAGAAAAAAAATAAAACCCTGGCATCATAGTGAAACGTTAAAGTATATCTTGTGTGCATGTATGTACTGAATCCTAAATGCAACGAGATTTTGCGTAATCACATATTATTGCTGCAGGAAAAGCTACGTAAATTTCGGCCAAAAACTTTGTTCTATACATAGATCTATACCAGGCAGTGATCTTCAATACTGATGGGCGCTTGCAATAGGTCTCTTTAGTCGCAGTGATACATTACTGTTTTTGTCTAGCCTCCTTTCTAAAATAATAATAATTCTTCACAGGGGAAATCAAGGATAAGTAACAATATGGAGTTTTCGGCGGGATTTTGGTCTGTCATGTAATGAATTTTATATTTTATTCATAATCTTGTGTTGCTTAACTCTATATTGTGTAAAATTGGTGGTGTTTTATGTAATATAGTTTGTTTATTGTGCATAAGTGAAGTGAATGGAAAATAATACCACGGACCATGAATTCTGAGATGCAACAAAAACTCCATGGAAAGTTCTAACAAGATGGCCACCACCTTGTTAGTCCATTGTAATTAGTATTAACTACTCGACAATGGCAGTAATAATCTAAAGGATTGGTTGCCACAACTAAAGATAAAAAAAACAAGTAAGAATATATCCGAAACGGAAACTTATAAATGGCCTTTGTTCATGTCTAAATATGTAATGAATTTTTTTTTGTTTAGCGGTTAGTTTTCCTTAGAATTTAAAATAATATATGTTTTAGGATATAAATTAATAATACTTGTTAAATAAACGTAAATTATTCAAAATAATATTAAATGATTTTATAATCTATAGATATAATAAGAATGTAAATCTAATGGGTCTGTACATTTTAGTTTTTGTGTGAACAAAATTGTTGCAGTTGCCTAAGAATAAGTAATAAAATACATTTCAATCATTTTTAGAAATGTATGTTTGTCTATCTATCTGTCTGTTTGTTTGAACACGCATCACTGCTAAAGTAATGCGTTTACGATAAACTTATAAAGCATATCCTCGAATAACTTTTAGGCTTTGTTTCTTTAAAATTGGTCCACTCTACCAAAAGTTATTGTAATTTTAATGACGAAGCGAATTAAATACGAGTGAAAAGTAGATAAGTAAATGGACTTAATACATTCAGATGATTTTATTAACATAAGGCTCCACGTGGACGAAGTCGCGGGCACAGCTATATATTAATAAAATTACTATAATTAAATAGCAGAGGAAGATAAAAGATTAATTTAAACCAGTTCATAAATAGAGTAACCAAAAGGAAAGGTTGTCAATTTTTTATTATTTAATAAAACTAAATTATAAATGGATCATTTCGATATTTTATATTAGAACTACACAATTTCATATCTATATTAAATTACCTGCCATATTCCATAAAGTTAAATACAACGTTACGTCGGTTTAAAAATACATTTAAATATAAAACTAATTACAAATAGATGTAAGTTGGAAGTATGTAGTTGGCAAACTGTAGAAGTATTTTTCAATAATTCAACAAGCACAACGACTGGCGCCACCTAGCCAAGAACTTAATTAGATGTTATGGTAGTGGAAGTACGTTTCATCGGCACGAAGCCCAAAAAATAATTATAGTTTAAAAATGTGCCACATATTCGTAGGGTTAATAATAACAAGTGATAATACAACCGTGAACTAATAATACAGTTCAATATATTAGCTTCATTTAAAACACTGAATAAGTACTTCGCTATAATACAAATGATGTAATAATTTACTTCAATTTTATAATATTAGATTATCGCAATAAGAAAAGAGAGCGCAGAGCACCTACTAACTAAAACACAAAACTAAGGGAAGTCGAAAAATTAGTGAAGTATGTCGAACTCGTTTTTTAGGAACGAAGGCTGATAAGGTAGACAAAAAATGCTATTAGATGCACATTTTTTCTCGATTCCGAATATATATAAAACTCTATATTGTAAAAAATGTAAAATGCCATCCACCTTTCTTTGGACGGCAATTAATCTTACATATACAAAACTACCTGAATACTTTCTTTTTCATTAGCTTCTTATAACGTAATAGTTTCGACAAATAAAAAAAATAAAAATGAACTTTTGCAATTACTCCGCCTTGAATAAATAATTATATGCAGCACTAGAATTGCGTTGGAATACGTTTTTCTTATAAAGACACTCTAACAGAAAAAAAACAAAAGTTTCAGTTTTACATAAGTAAGTTTTTAGATAAGTATTAATTATGAAACTCATCATAACACTAATCTATCTATACTAATATATAAAGCTGAAGAGTTTGTTTATTTGGTTGAACGCGCTAATCTCAGGAACTACCAATCCGATTTGAGAATATGTTTCGATTTTAGATAGCTCCTTTATCGAGAAAGGCTATTTATCACCACGCTAAGGCCAATAGGAGCGGAGCACCAATGAAGAATGTTTCAAAATCGGCCACTTTTTTCCTTTTGAGAGATTTCGTTAGCGTTAGTATTATATACGTTGCCATGGTAACGTGGTAAGTTTCTATCGCAAACATTTTCAACATTTATTTTATTTTCCTATTCAAAAAGTTTATTCTACTTTAGTTTTATTCCCGATTTTTTATTTGTAATCTATTACGTATTATAAAAATAAAGTTTGTGTATGTACAATTAAAGTAGGTAACAACTTTTTGATGAATGGATATATATAAAAATAAATAACTAAAAAAAAAATTTTTTAATACTTTGTGTATATTTTTATATCATTATATTTTGTCTGTTTGTTTGTTTGTTCCGGATAATCTCCAAAACGGCTGGACCTATTTTAACGGGAATTTTACTGGCATATTGCCGAAATTATAGCGGTTGACATATTCTATTTTATTTGTCCGCGGCTTCGTCCGCATTGCTATTTTCAAAATGGTTGGACGGATTATGACGGGGTGTTCACCGATAAATAGCAGACCTCATAAAAAGAAATTTAGGTTTTTTATTCACCTTCAGCCGCAGTGGAATATCCGTAATGCTTGAACTGATCGTCACGAGACTTTCACTGTCAGATAACTCACCTTAT